>JARHVA010002478.1:877500-1032500 GCA_037957365.1 Torreya grandis
ATATTGTGGTCAAGTAAGAAAATAAACTTAAATCTCATACCCAAATTAGAGGTAAGTTTAAAAGTTCCAAACTAGATTTCAAGAAGAAAAAATGGAAGCAGAGGAGTAGAGATTGTAACAATTAATTCGAGAATCAGAATGCCAAATTTAATAGTGGTTCAAAGAATAATAAACTTGGTAATGAATTTAAGGGTGGTTTCAAGGGAAACCAATAATTTGATAAGAAAGGATCAGTTGGAGGTTAGTTCATTTTTAAAGGTGACCATTTTTCTTGAAAATGTCCTCAATACAAGTCAAAGAACAAGGTTTCAACTTCTTAGCAAGGCACGTTATAGTAGTGAATTCATGTAGCTATTAATAATTGATAGGATGAGTTTCAAGTTTATCCCATAGAACTATTAGGTATTTTATTCAATCATCCAATTTCAATTTTTATTGACATAGAAGATACAAAATATTTCATTGCTCCTAGAATGCTTAGTAAATTGTCTAGAAAAAATGAAGTTATGAAAAATGCATGGTCGATATTGTATGAAAATGAGTCAAAGGTCAAAGTTGACAAGTGTTTAGTTGAAGCAAAGATTAGGTTTCCTAAGTTCACTATAATAGTAGATATTTTTGTAGTACCAATGGGATCATATGATGTGATCCTAGGAGTCAATTGGATTATGAAGCATAAAGCCAAGGTTTACCATTATCTAAAGAAGGTTGAGTGCCAAAATGATTTTTAAAATTAGACACAACTTCAGGGTGAGAAAATGGAGTTGAAACTAAGGTAGATTTTTGAAATTTAACTCAAAAAAGCTCAAAGGAAGGGATGTCAGGCATTTATGATTAAGATAAATGAGATGGAAAAATTTAAGGAACCATCTATCAAAGATTATCCTTTTCTAAGAAAGTTTCATGATGCATTTCTAGAAGAATTACTAGGATTTCCACCTAAGTGTGAGTTTTATTTCTTGATTGATATCAGACTTGGATCAAAAGTATAGTCTAAGGTACCGTATAGAATGACAACCAATGAATTGGTTGAGTTAAAGGCACAACTTTAGGAGTTATTTTTGAAAGGGATGATTCAACCACGTGTGTCACCATGGGGTACATAAGTTGTCTTCATCAAGAAGAATGATGATACTCTTCATTTATGTATAGAATACATGATGTTGAATACAATAATTATCAAGAATAGATAAATATTTTCATGCATTGATCATCACTTTGATCAAATGCAAGGCGAAATAGTATTTTATAAGATTGATCTTATATTAGGTTATCATTAGTTAAGGGCCTGTAAAGAGGATATTCCAAAAATAATGTTCAAGATTTGTTATGAGTACTACGAGTTCACAATGTTACCATTTAGATTGATAGATGCTCTAATAACATTAATGAATCTTGTGAATAATGTATTTAGAGATTACTTGGATCATTTTATTTTGGTTTTTCTATATGACATATTCATTTATTCCAAGGATTAGGAAGATCAATTTCATCATCTAGAACTAATTTTGAAATGTTTATGGAAGCACAAGTTGTCTAAGTGTGCATTTTTCCAAAATAAAGTGTAGTGTTTGGGACATATTTTCTTTGTGAAATATATTTTAGTAGATTAAACAAAGATAAGATCCATAATTGAGTGGTTGACACCAAATAATTTACATGAAGTAAGGAGTTTCATGGGATTATCAGGGTATTATAAGAAATTTATTCTGAATTTTTCTAAGATAGCTAATCTAGTTACCTCTCTTCAGTGGAAAAATTAGAGTTTTATCTAGTCAAATAAGTGTGAGGTAGCATTTTAGGAACTAAAAGGGAGGCTTAATTTAGCACTAATGCTAAGATTTCTCAATTCTAATGGTCAATTCTCAGTGATCATTGATGCCTCTAGGGATGGAATTGGAAGAGTTCTTATGTAGGATGGCTCAGTGGTAGCCTATGAGTCTAAGAAATTGAATCCATATGAGGTGAATTATGCCCCTCATGACTTATAACTTGTAAAAATTATGCATGATTTGAAAGTTTTAAGGCATTAACTATTGGGAAAACCATTTAAGCTTAAGACTGATAACTTGAGACTTAAGTACATATTCACCCAAATGAACCTGAATGCTTGTCGAAGATGATAGTTAGAGTTATTTTTTGATTATGATTTTGATATTAACTATATTAAAGAAAAGGAGAATAGAGTAGCTAATGATCTAAGTTATAGGATGTACATAGCAACCATGTCTACTATCAGGAGTACTTTTAGAGATCAAGTAATCAATTTTTTGCTAGGAGATGAATTCTATGATTAGGTCAAAAAAGTAATGTTTGAAAATGCTCAGAATCATAGGTATAAGGGATAAAAGATAGATAAAGATGGCCTTTTATAGTATAATTATAGAATGTATGTGATTGATATAAATAATATAAGGATCACAATGCTAAAGGAACTACACAATGCCTCATATCCAAGAAATTTAGGAGTAACCAAGCTCATGGTTGAGCTTAGATCACTCTATTTATAGAAATGAATCAAAAGAGATGTAATGATTTTGGTGTTCTATTATCTAGAATGTCAACATGTGAAAGCTAAACATGTGTATCCAATTAGATTGATATATCCAATTAGATTGATATATCCACATGATATACCGAAATGGAAGTGATAGTTGATTAGTATGGATTTCATCCAAGGGTTACCATTCTCATAGAACCAACATGACATGATCTTGGTTATAGTTGACAAACTAACCAAAGTATCCCACTTCATACTAGGAAACTTGATATATGATGAACCTATAATTGTGAAAATATTCATGAAGGAAGTGCATCGATTACATGGTTTTATAGAGGAGATCATTTCAGATCAAGATCTGAGAATGAATTTTAGATTTTGGTTGACTTTGAATTTAGATTTAGGTATGTAGTTGAATTTTAGCACTACTTATCACCTATAAACTGATGGATAGATAGAGTGAGTTAACTAGGTTTTAGAATATCTCCTTCATATGTTTTATATGCATTAACAATACAAGTGGAAGAGTACCTTCCATTGGTTGATTTTATGTACAATAACTCATACCAATCAACATTGAATATGGCTATGTTTGAGGCATTATATGGAAGGAACCAATCAATTAGGATGGGTTAGAAGATAGAGTAATCTTTAGATTTGAGATGCTTTAAAAAATGGAAGAACAAGTCAAGACAACTAAGTAGAGGTTGGCCAAGACCAATGATGGATAAAAAAGTTATGTTGATCTGAAGAGAATAATGAGGTAGTTTTTTATAGGTGATAAAATGTTTTTATATGTTAAACCTCAAAAAATCTCAATTAAATTCAAGAAGTTAGTGAAACTTTTATCAAGATATGTGGGACCCTTAGATATGTTGAAAGTATCCAATCCTATAACATATAGACTTGCATTGCTTCTAACTCTAGCTCTTTTACATAATGTCTTCCATGTGTCTTATCTTAAAAAGTATGTTTCTAATCCTTCACATGTGTTGGATTGGAATTCTTTGCAGGTTCTGGACCCAGGGTGGTCATGATAGAACCAATTAAAATATTTGACACTCACAAACTCAGTTTGAATAATAGAGAAATGTCACAGTGTAAGGTCCAATGGGACCAATATTCTGAAGATATTATCACTTTAGAGGACTATGATAAGTTTTACAAACTATTTTCACATTTGTCTTCTTGAATATGTTGTTATTTATTATATTATTTTTTATTGAATAATGTTTTAAATTTAAAACTTGTGTTTGAATAAATGTCATTGGGATGATGACCACTTTTAGGGGGAAGGATGTCAGATCCTGACTTATTTCTAAGCTAAATAACTTATTTGATACATGGATTATAATAGTTGATTACTTTATTAACTAATATTTGATTATATTTATGTCATATGCTAATTATAGGATAGTTATGTGATGCTTAATTTACATGATTAGTTGCTATGAGTTAGTAATACTTTTACTTTATGTACATTATGATCATGTTTGCTAATTATACAACATTATTTTATTGATATAATGATTTTTCAAGATAACTACCTTCATTTTTTTAAGGTGGATGTATGACAAATTATTCCCTCAGAGTATGACAGAGGGAGAACATCATCGAAGAGGGTGGTTTAAATGGAGACATTGGGAGATGAAAGAGAACGAATCCAAAAATCCATACACACATCATAGTAATATTAATATTTTATGATTAATTATTTGATTGATAGTTTTAGTGTGCTTTGTATTCTATTTGAATGACCGCTATGATATTTTGTGTTATTATATCATTTTATATGATTACATGATTTCACTAATCTAGTTTCTTTTGATAATAATGTTGATTTGTTTGAATGATTTCACTAATTTTGTGATTGTATGTAGTTTATCTTATATGATGTAATTGTTTGGTTAAATGAGTGAATTCTAGATGTGTTTACTTACCTTATTACCTTATTGGGTATAATTATGTAGTATAACATTATGATGATATGTATGCATAACTATAATAAGTATAGATGGATTTTATTTTAGTTATTTAATCTATAAGATTAAGGTAATAATAATTACAGATTATTATTATAATACATGTATATCCTAATGTCAAAAGATATCAATATCATTGTTTAAAAATGTCTTTGTATTTGATTAAATGTTTATCAAAGGTTTAATATCCATAATAAAATATACATTAATTATAATTAATAAATGAATTAGGGAAATCATTGTGTTGGCATATTGTTTGTTGTGAATGACTTCGTAACATTAAACAATAGTTTTTAATACATAATTTTAATACCATGCTAAATAGTCAATATGTTAAATGGGCAGTCAATAGTTGTTGCATGAAAAGTTAATGATTAATCGACTAGGTTGATAGTAGTTGCATAGAATAACATGAAGATTATGACTTGTTTATTTTTGTTGGTTGGTCAGTTTTGGGAAGTCAATGAGGAAATTATTATTTTATGGATTCTTTTGGAAGTCTCAAGATGATTAAAGTTTGTAATCACCTATTGACTCTGAGTTAACCATGATTTTATGAAAATCATAAAGTTTTGTTGTGACTGCATTGTGGTAGAATGTAGAGTTCTATTGGGTTATTTTCTCATGCATATTTTATAATCAATTAAGTCAGTCGTTAATGGAGAAGGTGGTGGTGAGTAATTTAGGTGAGAAGAATAAAAATAAAATAGAGGAGGGTTGTGAGCAAGATATGACACATGGCATATAGAGGATAGTAAGCAAAAAGAGAAGAAGGTGATAGTTCAATTGAAGGAAGAAGGATTACATATAGCTTTCTTGGCATAATTATGAAGTTAATTTTGTAATTGAATTTTTTGTGTAATGTTTGATGGGTTTTTTTTAATTGTAAAGGTTACTAGTTTTTCATTTACTTGAATGTTATATAAAATTAAACAGGTTATATGTAGGGCCCTATGGAAGGCTAGGGCTCCATAGAGCCTTACATCCAACCCAAGGTAACATGGGGAATTGGGTAGAGCTATAGAAAATTACCATGGTTTTTTTAGACTATGAATGAGCTCTATCTTAAACTCCTTTTTCAATTCAAAAACCTCTATTACATTTTGGGGATGAATATTTCTTGATGGGTATATATGTTTTGGATATATATTCATTAAGGTATTTAGTAAACTTGAATGGAATTTTGGGCTCGAATGTGTATAAACCTATTTGGATTTTGGGTTTTAGATGAATGAGTTCTTTTTTTACTAAATGGACTATGTAAATATATATACTCGATTTGAACTAATGATGTATATATACATATATATTTGTATATATATACCTATTTTGATATATAAGTATATTTTAATATATATATTAAAATATGCTTATAAATCAAAATAGGTATATATATACAAATATATATGTATATATACATCATTAGTTCAAACTGAGTGTATATATATATATATATCTTGGAAACCTAGGGATTTCAATGAAAACAGTCTGACATAAAATGACTAGCTGTAGGATACCGTTTAGAGGAATTTGAAATTGGTTTTGAATGGTATTTTGTAGTTTTGGTTTTCAAAATGAATTTCATTTATTTTAAAATCAAGACATGGTATTCTTTATGGGCTTTGTAATGAAACCCGTAACTAGCATATTTATTTGTATATGGGTTTGGAAACAAATAATTAATGCCATAATATAAATCCTAGGTATGGGTAGGTGGACAAGAGAATTATTTGTTGTGCATTTGTCTATATACATAAATATATACATGAATAGTCATGTAGATTTGAAAAAGTTAAGATTTCAATTGAACGTATTATATTTGAATTACATATAATTAGTTTGTTTATGTGTTATGATTACATACTTGGATTATACTATGATTGGATTAATAGTTTACACAATTGATATTATGATTGGGTATGCATTTTTAATATGTATTACACTTGAAGAGGTTTACATGGTTTGATATGAGTTATTATAATAGCAAACCTGAGTTGGGTATAGTCAGATGTGTGTTTGTATTAGTTCCCATGCATTTGATTAAAGTGTCAATTTTAAATCGATTGAATTGATATATGTGATTAAATGGATTTGGTAAAAATGGATGGTTAAGTATGAAATTATGTATGTTTCATTCAAACAAGTACAATGGGATTTGTCTAGTTATAAAAGGGTTATGGGGCCTTTGTTTGTTAGTTGGATGTATATTAAGTGTATACAATATACTCTAAGACTAATGATAGTGGATGTCATCTTAAGAGTATATTGTATAAAATGAAGTATTTATATTATTAAATTTGTAAATGTGAATTATAAAAATATACATATAAATGGTACAAGTTAAATGATTAATTGATTGCATATTTAATATGTGAATGTTTATACCATATATATATATGCACACGCGTGCATGTGTGTATTTAAGTATATAGTTGTGTTATGTATAAAAGTATTATTATCATAGCAGTGTGTAAATGGATGCTTGTATATATTTTAAATGTTTGTATAAAAGCATTATATTATAGTATTTTTTTTTTAAATATAAAGGTTTTTGGAATGGCTTTTGTTATATGTAGAATATGAAAAATTAAATAAGCCTAAGATATAATGTTGTTTTGGAAAGAAATAACATTATAAGTTAGCTCATGGTTTATGCAACTATCAGTCTAGATAAATCATTACCTAGATGGTATGTTATATTGATGACTATTTTTGATTCTATTTATTATTTATAATAAACTAGATGTTATGGATTGATTGCATTTAATTTGATGGACTAAATTAATGTATATGATATTTTTTTACTTAGCATATTTTTTATTAGCTCAAGAGAAATATTTTGAATGAATATATTGGTTTTTATATTATTATATATTTTTACTAAATCTCACATTCATAACCCTAAATAAGTAGTGGATGAATTCCACTGGCTTAATTAGTGCCATCAATGCAAGATGAGGTGTAATTCAATTTAGTGGTGTGTATGATATTGACTGATCCTAGAGATCATTAATTATTGATAACTTTGGCCAAAGTAATATTTTAATTAAACAATATCATTTCATATATTGATTTAGTTTTTATATTTGTGTGATATCATATTAGAACATCTTATTTTATGGTATAAATCATATATTATATAAATTCAACACATAGGTTCTGGTTTGTTACTCTAGATTCTTACACCATCATTATTTACCCATTCATGAAAGGAGGGCCATCCCCTTGTTTGGAAGATAATGCAAGGGATCTATGGTTCGTGGTTGGTGTGAAAAAATATTTGGATGATGCTCTTCCTCCTAGCTAGAGTAATATACTAGGGACTACACTTGAGATTATAGATTGATACTTGAGTCGTTGATACTATTGAGTTGTGGAGACTCTTCTCCATGGAACTTTGTATCATGTTTTATCGTTTGAGATATTATTATGTATTATTGAAAATTGTAACATTTATACATTATACTTCTACAATAGTGGATGTAATGTTGTATTAGCCATGGCTGAATTTGTACTATTTAATTTATGATTAGATGTATTATTTAGTGTTTTATCAGTTTTGTTCATGATTTTTATATCTGTTCATGGTGATTCTTAGCTAAGTAGATTAACTATAAACCTATTGGTTAACTAAATCAATGCAGTTAGTTAAATACCACTAATTAGATTTATCATGGTGAAATTTGTATGTTTAATATATGTAATTAATTTTAAAAAAATAAAAAAAACTATATTCTAGTAAAACCTAGTGGGGTTGCTACATTGCTCCACATTCAACTTCCAAAAATGCCCTTTTGTGCTTTTTAGGCCTCAAGAAACCCTGATTTGAATTTGGGGGTATAAAATGAGTTATAGGTCTCACTTGAAACTCTTAATATGGTCATTAGATAGGTAATAATGGGTTAGAATTTAATAAGTTTAAAAATCTCTAAAATACTTCACCAAACTCTCAAACAAAAATTCATAAAAAAGTGTCTGCTTGCTGCCTATAGGGATGTTTAAGGATGTTTTTCAATGATTTTAACCTATTTTTCATTAAATTTTATTGTATAAACATGGATTAAACCTATAAAATAATTATTCATCCTCTCATATCATTATATGCCCTTAAAAAGGTTTGAAACATTCATTCCACACTCCATCCATGAGCAAATTAGTAAGAACCCTAATTTTCTTCATGGTGTAGACTTGTATCTTGACATTTTATATATCATAAGGTATATTAAGGACTTTAAACCACTTTAAAATATTAAATTAAATAAAAACATATCTCCATATCAATTTTCATGATATTTTATCTAGTAAAACTCAAAATATATACTTTTTAGTGCTTTGTAGCTTGCATTTTCTCATTTCTAAATGATTGTAGGTCTGAGTTTTAGAATTTTATTAAATTTTATGAGGAATAGATAATTATTTTTTAATTATTAATTTTATCATATCATATAATAATTAAAACCATTATATACCCTCAACCAATCACTTAAACCTCTTCAAAAACTACTTTTCTGATTATCTCCCTTGCATTCTAAAAACCTTAAAACTTGTATTTACAAATTTCACCACTATTTTCATTGAATATTTGATAAATAAACTTGTAAAATAGTTATTTATTGTCTTATTATCTCACACAACTTTTTATTTTTAACTAAGAGCTCAAAAATGCAATTATATTGCTTCAAATTGAACAATTGAAAATTTAGAGCACTTTTCCTTCTTAACGTTGGTTCATAAATTTAAGCTTGTAACCTAAAAATAATGGATGAAATATTTATGTAATATGGGAACCTATATTATCATAATATAATCTCAACCAAATATTCTTCTCCTTCATGAATCAAACATTTAAAAATAGCCATTACGAGCTTGCAACTAGCTTGATGGAGAAATGGAAGAAACTTATGCCATTTTTAGACTTGTAATTTATTATTGAGAATGGTTTTATATTTATGAAAGATTTAGGATGTTTTTGAGATATTTTTTAATCTTTATTACATTAATTAAGTCTTATAAAAGACTTGTACATAAGTAACTAAATGTGCCAAGATGCTTTTTTGCACTTTGAATTTTATTTGCTCTTGTTCCTTCTTTGAAAATGTTTGAGAGCAATAAAAAAATAATGTGGAAATCATAAAATTAACTTGAATATGCTGATGAAATTTTTTACTTGATCCTATATCATTTTAAATTACTTAAAATGACCTTTAATACATTGAACTTGACTCACTTGACAAGACATTTCCAAATGTTGTGATAGACTTTGCAAGAAACAAGTTAGATTCACTTTACCTTTGAAAAGTTATATTAATTTTTACAAAAAAAATTATAGACCAATAATAAAAAATAAATGACCTCAAATTGGTTTTGTACATACTCTTGACCAATGATGGCAAAATTTTCCAACAATATCTCCAAGGATTACATCATGTAGGACTCATGTGTCCACTTGTCTTCATGCCATGTTAACGTTGATACTAATGTTACATTGTGATTTGAAGAAGATATAATATACCAAGATGTTTCCAAAATATGTCTCAATAATTCTTTCATGTTTTGATCAAGGTCAAAAATAAGGATAAGAATGGTCAAGATGGAAAGGATGGGAGGTCTCAATTATAGGGATGGTTTAAGATGGCTTAGTTAAAGGGATGATTTAGATGGGTTTTGGATAAAGAAATGGGTCTAATCCCAATTGGAGGGTAATTGTAGAAAATATATTTACACATTATGCCAAAAAATAGTTTTCATCATGGTAATTTTCTAAGGCACCATAAGAAATAGTTTTCACCTTTGGAAAAAAAATATCTTTTTTTCTTGATTTTTTATTTTTTTGGTATAATTTATTTTTTGTTGATTTTTTTGTGTTCTTGAATTTTTTTAGTTTATTTGGTAGAATTATATCCTTTATATGTAGAAATATTTAAGATTCATGATGATCATAGTTTCATCAATATCTTCTCCATCTTATGTGGCCAATTTATATGCTCATGATCCATACTTTGTAATGACAACATAGGGATCTAACTAGTTAGGTTCAAACTTGCCCTTTTCACTTTATTTATTGGTGTTATTTTTATTTTATTTTAGGATGAAGTCACCAATTTCAAATTATTTAGATTTTTTTCTCTTTTTGTAGTTTATATTCAACTTACTCTAATATGCCTTTAAGTGATCTAGCATGCAAAGTTGTTTCTCATCAAGAAGTTTTAGCTCATGGAGTAATACAATGAGGTTTTCTTCATCATCAATTATATATTGAAAGTAAATGTATAATGAGGGTAACTCTATTTTTTTGGTCAATATAGATTCAATTCTAAAGATGAGTAAGGTATTTCCCCAATGGGTGTCTGGATGCTACTATAATAAACCCATAAAGCAAGATAAAGGTTAAGATCCTAGTTTCAACCAACATCATTGACAAGTCATTTAAGGATTTTGATGAGGGTTTTATTGGATGTCTCATATTTTAAATTAACTTGAGGATAATAGGGTGTAGACCATTTATTCTTGATGTGAATTTCGTCACAAAGGGCTTTGATGTCTTTATTTTTAAAGGATTTACCATTCTCAGAGATCGATGGTGGAGGGGATAACATAATGACAAATGAGGTGAATGAGGATTAATTTGGATATTTAATTACCTATAAAATATGTTTAGGGAATGGATTATACCCATTTAATGAAGTACTCAGTGGCTAGGATGATATGCTTATGACTATTAGATGAGTTTGGGTTTATCTTGCCAGTGATACTAAGCCCCCAAGTAGATAAGGTCCACAAAGTTACGATTGGTTGTAGAGCTTGAGAAGGGACATGAATGAGGTCTTTATGATTTTGATATGTTGGGATCCTTTTGACATATTTACATGCATCATTTTCCATAGTGGGCCAGTAGTAGTCTATTCACAATAATTTCTTTTCTAAAACCATGCCATTGGTATGTGTTCCATAGATTCCATCATGGACTTATTTGATTTCTAAGTTGGATTATTTTGATTTTAAACATCTAAAAAAGGTTCCATCATAGCCCTTATAATAGAGGGTATCACCAATGAGGGTAAAGCACATGGAACATTGAATGAAGGATTTCTTGTTATTGATTGTAAGGTTTTGAGGGACAATGTTGTAATAGAGGTAAGTTTATATGTCATGGTACCAAAGGGAATTGAGATCAATGATCTCACATGCCATTTTGGTTGAGGGAAATTGTGCATTGGGATCATGATTTTTTCAACCAAGAACTTGTATTCCTTGATATTCTTTTGATTTTCCAATAGAGAACCAATAGTGGCCATGGTGTCTTTTAATTTACTATTGACATGAGGGAATTGTACAAGTTGGGTGTACTCAAACTACTATTTGAATTTGTCAACCATTCTCTTGTATGGGATGAAATTTTCATATTTATCCTAGTATTCATCATTAGCTTGATTAATGATGAGTTGTGAGTCACTGTATATTCATATATGTTGAAAGTTCCATTGGATTGCTAATTTGAGGCTTGAGATGAGGGATTAGTATTCAATAATATTATTGGTGCAAGGAAACCAATTATTAATGCTTTCAAGATGAGATATGTTTGTGGTGTCAAGAAAATATACTTACCACTAAGTCATTATTATTAAAGGAATGTTCAAAATAGAGTTTTCATTCTGGTGACTCACTTAGAGATAAAATAGACTCATCCAAAAATCCAATGTTCAATGATTGTTTATCTAATAGTGGTTATTTCACCAACTATTTGTAAGGACCTATCCCTTTAATTTTTTTTATTTATGTATTTAATTTAAAACTTAACTATAAAAATGAACCATTTATCTATTATTCATGTAAGATCTGATTTAGATAGAAGATATTTGAGAGGATCAATTTTGGTAACAAGTTTTATTTTATCGCTGAACATGTAGTGTCATAGCTTTTGAGAAGTAAAGTCAATAGTTAGACATGATCTCAATTTGAGCATAATTGAGTTTTTATGTTTCTAAAGTTATGCTTAGATATTACATACTCTTTTTTTTCCATTGATCTCATGTTGTGACAATAGGGCTCCCAAGGCAGATTGTGTTGTAGAGATGTAAAGTAACAAAGGATTTCTTGGAGTAGGTGGCATTAACACTAGAATAATTAAAATATATTGTTATATTTATTTAAATTACTATTTAAATATTTCACTCTAGTAAAGATATTGTTATTTTTCAATAGATGTGTGAATGGATAACACTTGTCTACAAGTTGTGAGATAAATCTCCTAATTGTTTGGATTTTTTCCTACAACTTCAACTATTTGAGGTTTTGGGGTGGAGGCATTTATGTGATAGATTTTACCTTTATAGGATAAAATTGAATACTTATCATAGATATAAATAATCCCAATATTTTACTAATGTGACATTGAATACATAATTTATAGGATTTAAGTGAACATTGTACTCTCTCAAATTTTCAAAGATTCTTCACAAGATGATAAGATGTTCTTTGATTTTAGATTTAGCTAATATATTATCCACATAGTATTCAATGATATCATGAAGCATGTCATGAATGATAACATTCATGGATTTATAATAAGTTTCACCTTTATTTTAAGCCAAAAGGCATGAATTGATAAAAAAAGGTTTCCCACAGTGTGGTGAATGTTGCTTTATGCTGATCTTCGAGTGTGATTTTGATTTTATTATATCCCAAGAAACCACACACAAGGGATAAAATTTCATGTCCTGATGTTGAATAAATGATCATGTCAATATTGAGTAAAGGATTCATATTTAGGGCATGATTTATTGATGTCATGGAAGTTCATACATACTCATATTCTTATTGGTTTCTTGTTAACTAGAAAAAATTTAGATATCTATTCTAAATAGTTGATTGGTCTTATGAATCCAAAATCTAAGAGTTTTTATAGTTCTTCTTTAACAATAAGAGTAACCTTAGAATGCATATTTATGAGCTTTTAGTTTATAAGTTTTTCATATTTATGGAAAAAAAGGTGGTGTAACACAAGATATGGGTCTAATTTTGCCATGTTAGCATAAGTCCACGAAAAAACATCTATAAATTATTTTAAGAGTGCAACAAATATTTAGTGCTCTTCAAGACTAAGAGTTTCTATAAGTTTAATGATTTTGGGAGTCTCTTCTATCCCAATGTTGATGTCAATGGTGTCCTTAACAAGTGATTTGGATTCATCATGCACCTATGTCGATGTAGGGGGAAGGTTGAGTTTCTCATCTATTGGCACCTCAAAATGTTTTTAATAATAAATTTGTCTTTTATTTCTTGAATCTATTTTTCTTAGTTTGATAACACCTCAAATAGGTTTTCACTAGGGGACTTTGATTTTTTACTTTATTTATTTATTTTAAGGTTTTTATGACTAAGGAACTCTTCCCGATCCCCAAAATATGCTGATGTATCCAAGTTTATTGTAAAGCCTTTTTTATGATCCCCTAATAGAATGTCATCTTTGAGTCCCATGAATTTTGCAATAGCCTCACCATTTTTGAATAAGTTGAGTGGTATGTGATCTTGTTGGTCCTAATAGATGAGTAAAAGATATTGTAGGTAAAGATTTAGGGTAATGATAATAGTGTCATTCAATAGTTTTGTGTAGGTGAGGTCTTCATGAAGGCTATTATTGGAACCTATTTTAATGTTAGAACATGTTTCCTTAGAAATTGCATAAGTATCACTAACATCCTCATATTGATCACTTTGAGGCTTGTAACCAATGCCATGATATTATTTATTTTCAAGAGAAGGTATGGGTTATGTGATTCCCTATTCATGGAGGTCCAATCATTTTCCTTTATAATTCATGACATGACACATTAGTGTTTTTTTTATGGGATACTCATTGTTTTAGAAATAAGATGCTAGACCATCATTATATTATATAACCAAGAATCATTAGAACTTTTAATCTTCTCATTTGAAACAAGACTTGAGTTTACAAAAGAAATTGGATCAAACTGATAGGATACTTATTCCTTATTTTTGCTTATGTCAGGCCTACCATGACTTTTTGGAGAAATGAGAAGTTTTCCCACATGAAAGTCATATTGTATCTCATATTATATGCATCCTTTGTCAATGATCTTGAAATGGGATTTAGAAGGTGGAGTTTTAGATGTGGATGGTAGATCATTTATATGGATATAGGAAGAAATATTTGGCTAATTTGGTGTCATAAATCTATTTGATTCATAAGCATTTTTAGTGATAGGATAACGAGTTATTTTGTGATATCACCCTTCCAACATTTTAAAATACTAAAAGGGTTGAGGGTCATCGGGGATAATTACTTCCATTATTGAATGTGGGAATTTGATACATTGGTGAAGTGTGGATGAGACAACTTGCATGGCATGAATCCATGGTCAACTAAGGAGGAAGTTATAAGGAAGATCAAGATCAATAACATGTAACAATTTTTTGGTAATAGGCCCATCCATGATAAGAAGATGTATGTTTTCTACTTATTCTCTTTTGCATTATCATATGCCTTAATTGTGATTTTTTTTGGATCTAATGTTTTTATAGAGTAATCAAGATGCTTGGATAGGGTCAAAGTACAAATTTTTAAATTGGATCCTGTATTCACATAATATTTTTAAACTTTATCATTCACTAATGCTTTTTCTCTTATAATAACTTGTCGAGTTTTAATCTCCTTGAGTACATGCCTTAAAGGGTGTATTGAGAAAGTGATGAGAAGGTTGTTGGTGATTTTTTAGAGGTATTATTTCTTATTTATTACTCCTAAATCCATTATATATTCCTTATATTTTGATCCCCTAAGCTATCTCCCTCTATCATGCATCTTCTAATTATATCAATTCCCATGATTTCTTACTACATCAGATCATTCAATGTAGTCTTATTTGTCATCCATCTCTTCCCAACTACATCAATCATATCGATTTATATTCAAATGTTATAACATAGTATTCATAACTAAATTAACATGGATGACCTAGTTTGAGGTTACTCAACTCATTTAGAACTAAATCAAGCTGGCTGATAACCTCAGTTTAATCTTTAAAATGGGTTAAGATCATTCACCATTATAAATAAAAGTTACCATTTCATTCTAATTTAAAAAACATTCATTTTCACATTGTTTTTACTCACACTTCTACCCTAACTCTATATTTGGAGCAAGGACAATTTTAAGAAGGGACTCCTAAAGACTTATATAAAATCCTAGCAAATCCTAGATTTTAGGTATAATTCCATTAGTGAATCTTTGGAAAAATCACCACATCAGTATAAATTGACTGATAATTTATATTAGCTATTTAAAAAACATATAAATAGCTGGCAAATCAAGTGTCATATTCAAATCAAGAAATAATGGAAAAAAACCAATGGAGAAAGAGGTTAGAGGATGAGAAGTTTAAACTTGAGATCTTATTTACACTTCTTTATTTTTTAATGATTAAATTTGTCATTATTTTTAAATATTAAATATTTCCTTTTTAAGTGCTAAATTTGATGGTAATATGACTAAGTATAAATTGATTATAGACCTTTTTAAGTCTCTCAAAAGACCAACCAAATAATATAATAAATTGAGGTAACAAAAACTATGACAAAAAAATCAAAGTATAGAGTATAAAATATAGGGCCATAGGTCAAAATAACTATGAAAATCAAGGATGACATAATTGAAAAAAATATTCAAAACATTTTCATAGTTTTAAAATTATAAACTATATAATAAGGTATGCGAAATGTCTTAACCACATCCATATTGGCCTTTCAAATATTTCTTCATTTAATTAACAAACCATGCCAATCAAAATATAATTATTACCTTAAACATTTAAAAACAAAATATAGTATGATCATGAGGCTCTGTTATGTTTATTTAGTTTATTCTTTGTGCATTGTTTAAAATAAGTATCTTGCATGTCATTATTTATCAGAAAAAATCAATTTCTTGTTTGTTTAAAATATGTGGTAAAGACCAACCAGTAATATAATAAACTGAGTATAATAAAAATATAATGAATAAGTGAATAAATATAATGATAAATTCCCTAAAAAATATTTATTTAAAGAAATTTTCTCAAAACACTGTCTTTCAAATGTGTTAACAATATCCATAATCAATAATTATAAGGTTTTCCAAAATGTCTTAACCATATCCATAATCAATAATGGCTTTTCAAATATATTTTTATTTTAATTAACAAACCATGCTAATCATAATATAATTATCATCTTAAAACATTTAAAAATAAAATACAGTATGATCATGAGGCTCTAATGCATTTATTCAGTTTGTTCTTTATGCATTATTTAAAAGAAATATCTTGCATGTCATTATTTCTCAGAGGAAATTAATTTCTTGTTTATTTAAAATAGGTATGTGGTAAATACCAACTAATGATATAATAAATTGAGTATAGAAAAAATATAATGAATAAATATAATGATAAGTTCCTTGAAATACATTTTTTTTAAAATATTTTCTCAAAACACTATTTTTTAAATGTCTTAACCATATCCGTAATCAATAATGATAAAGTCTGACAAAATATCTTAACCATATTTATAAGAAATAATGGCCTTTCAAATATATATTGTATTATTTAAGACATAATTTGTTTGGTGCAGGCCGACAGGGAAATTGAAGAGATGCATCTCTTTCCTCTCACTTGTATATATATATAGAGTGATTTCTCATTTTTCAAGATAATAATAAGTATAATTTACAAGGTAGAGCAGACTTGTAAGGAGTAGATCAAGTTATTTCAAGAGCAAATTAGATATATCAAGTGTGATCTTATTCATTGTGCTTCAAGAAGTGAAGCCATACTTGTAGGCCTTGGATTTGGCCATTGTAAAGCAGATTGCTATTCTTATCATTCAATATATAAGATATATATTGTTGATAGGTTTTTCCTTTCAAGTTGGAGGGTTTTCCCAGGGTATATTGTTATGTTCATTGTTCATTGTGTTGCATTTACTGAATGTTTCAATTATGATCATAAAAAATTAACTATATATATTTATTTATTTCAATTGACAAACTATACCAATCAGAATATAATTATTACTGTAAATATGTAAAAACAAAAAATAGTATGATCATGAGACTCTGTTGCGTTTATTCACTTTTTTCATTGTGCATTGTTTAAAAGAAGTATCATGCATGTCATTATTTCTCAGAGCAAATCAATTTATTTTAATTTAAAATAAGTATGTGGTAAAGACCAACCAAATAGTATAATAAATATAGTATAGCAAAAATAGTGAGAAAATTAGAGTACAAAGAATAAATTGAATATGGGGCCATAAGGTAAGACAACTATGAAAAGTGAGGATGTCATAATTGAAAAAAAATATAAAATATTTTCGTAGTTTTAAAATTATAAACTATATAATAAGGTCTGTCAAAATGTCTTAAACACATTCATATTGGTCTTTCAAATATTTTTTTATTTTAATTAACAAACCATGCCAACCAGAATATAATTATTACCTTAAACATTTAAAAACAAAATACAATATGATCATGAGGCTCTAGGACTCATTTTATGTTGTACATATGGTAAGATCACGTGCAATACTTAGTATAAATTGAGTACATACCATAACTCCCACTTTTGACATAGTTGGTCAATCTAATAGACTAGAAAAAATTCATGTTACAAGGGATTGATTCATTTAGGTTGTATCTTCTGTAAGTTACATCTTGAAGTAAAATGTAAAATATTTCTCTTTAGAGATTAGATATAATTTTCCTCAAGATGAATTACTATAATCCATGGCTGTGATGTACCCTCAATATTGGAAAAATGTTAGCTCATCATATTTTTAGAACAAAACCAAAACCTTAGCCCAACACTTCTGCAAGAGTGTAGAATTAAATGGTGAATAAATTGAAGACATTTTATATTTTCCAAAGCTAAGGGACCGATATGTTCGATTTGACACGAGAAGTTTTAGACCATGCTTTTAAATATGGCTCAATCACTAGACTATGTACTACCTTTAATTTGAGTGAAATATTATGTGATGGTATCTCAAAATATTTTAATCTTGCCAATTTATGCCAAACAATAATTTTGGGATCAGTGGAAGATGAGAGATTTTTTAGTGCATTGCCATTTTTAAAGTTAAAGTTAAGAAACAAGCTTGAAAAAAATTGGAGACTTGCATGAGGCTCTATATAGCTAGATACAATGTCCTCAACTTTCCATTTGATATAGCACTAAAAATTTAGTAGTCAACATCTAAAATAAGAGGATTGACTAATAATTATTTAAACGCACTATAGTTATGTAATACTAGATTCGAGTCCAATTTTTTTTGAAGAGAATGCAAATAACAATTATCAAGAATAAAATGAAGAAAATTGGCATGTTGAAATTTGAACTTTAGGCATCTGAAATTGAGGTTGATCGAGGAAATACAACAAATTTTATGATCAATTTTAAGATTTATTTTATTGAGGTTTTAAGAAAGCTTTTTAAAGATAATGTAGAGTATATAAATGATTAAGAGGTAATTTATGTGTTTTTGTTTCTATTTGATTAATAGAACATGTCTATTACAATTGTAAACTTTATTATAGATATTCATAAGTATATTATGGTGTTTCCTTATTATTTTATACCATTTATGTATATTTTTGTATTTTGTTTGATTAAGATAACATGTCTATAACAATTAAAAACTCTATTATAGAGATGCATAAGTATATTGTGGTGTTCCGTTGTAATTTTATACCAAACTTATTTGATGTATCCATAGTGTAATGAACTGTAAGTATCTATATTGGACCAATAGCTTCACTTCCACCAATAGCTTACATAAATGACTAGAAAATTTGAGAAAACCATCACATATATATTTGATCAACTTTTATTAATGCTACAGGTGATGTGTTGGATAAACATTAAAATTTTCCTTAGATCCCTTCAATATGTCAATGCTCATTCTCTAAAAAATGGGGCAAAATCTAAACCTCAATCCCTGTAGCTTTAAGTCCACCTGCACCGCATTCAATGCTAGAAATAAAATAAACATTATGTTTGAAAATGATTTATAATTTGATTTTTTAGCCATTAAAACCACATATAAGGAAGAACATGTTTATTTTACTAAATTTTATAAATGTGTTAAGGACCACTTGTGACTTAGGACACAATAATCTTAAGGTGATAATTATATTTTGATTGACATGTTTTGTTAATTGAAATAAAAAAATATTTGAAACATCATTATTTATTATGGATATGGCTACGATATTTTGGTAGACCTTATCATTATTTATTTTAGATATGGTTAAGACATTATCATTATATTTATTCATTTTAAGACAAATGATTGTGCATGTAAACAATTGCTCTCAATCTTCAGAATTAAAAAAACACAAATCCATACATTGAAATCATAAGGAAACCAACTTAGAAATTGTTTGCACCTTCATTTCTAATCTCTCATCCTAATATTTTGACTACCAGAGCTTTGCTTATGCCAATAGCTTGCATCAATGACTAGAAAAATCAATAAACTATCACATATGTATTCGAGCAAATTATTTATGCTCAAATACATATGCATCTCTATAATAGAGTTTACCACTATTATAGACATGTTATCTTAATCAAATAGATGATTGAGAGTAGTTATTTTCATGCACAATCATCTATCTTGAAATGAATAAATATAATGATAAGTTACCTAAAAATCAATTATTTAAAGATATTAGCTTTCCATCCTCACTTTCATAGTTGTCTTTCCCTATGGCCCCATAACCGGTTTAAGGTAATAATAATATTTTTGTTAGCATGGTTTGTTAATTGAAATAAAAAAATATTTGAAAGACCATTATTGATTATGGATATGGTGAAGATAGTTTGGTAGACCTTATTTTATAGTTTATATCTCAATTATTAAATATATGTATATGTGATCAAATTTCAAATAATATAATATAACATATCCAATAAAGTAAAGCCTATATAAGAGGAAATCTCTTGAAGTAAATATTTTTGATTATATCAAAGTGTTTTATCAATCTCTTGATATCCCTTTTATATCTCTATAGCTAAAAAGAGGGAAAAAGAAATAAAATGAAAGTAACCAAGAGAGAAAAGACTCAATGTATACTTAAAAATTTGTCTCTTATATATAAATCTCTTGATATCTATTTTATATCTTAGATTAGTCTTTTGAAAGACTTACAGAGGTCTGTACTCAATATATACTAAGTACTGCACATGATCTTACTGTATGTACTACACAAAAAGACCCTTGAGAACCATAAATTTAAGACATGAAAGATAACAAAAAAAATATCAATTTCAACATCTCCCTCAAGTTCATATTGAATCTTGATCATGTTATATATATTTATTTATAGATTTTGGCAAGGCTAAAACATGATCAGTATGTAGAAACAAATTTAAAAAAATATTATAAAACACTAAAATCAATGTGTGTTTCCATAATTGTTTAGTAAAGAGTAAACCATTCAAACATACTTTTTTGTAGGAAATAAAATAGTGCAATGTATATATCAAAACCACCAAAAATAATATCAACATACTTAAAAATATTAAGACAATATTTAATACTAAGTATCAACATAAATTTTAACATAAGAATTTAAGTTTTAATCAGAGTCCATATCAAAAACCAAATCTATTAAAGGGGAACCCTTATCAGTCAAATAATTAGTATACTCCATAGAAGCAATGGGAAGTTCCATCAAGTAGGTTGAGGGCCCTTCTGAATCATCTACCTCCAACTTAACCTTTTTTAACATTTTGACCTCCATAGGTTGTGCTGTAAGGTTACTAGCATGTTTCTTGCTAGAAGAAACATGTTTTTTAGGCTCAAGGAGTGGAATATTAGTGTTAAGTGGAACAATTTCATTAGGATGAATTTTTTTAGTTAATTCAAAAATATTATCATGTTGAGGTGGTTCAGGCAATAGAACATTTTATTTATTAGACTAAATGGCAACATGAGCATACATGTGTTGAGGGGGATCTTTTGGAATGCCTTATCCATGAGGATGATTCCTCCAATGTGATCCAATCCATCCTCATTTCTATGAAAATTTAGAGAGTTAGTAGGTAAAGAGTTGAGAACATTCTAAAAGGCAGGGTCATTGGTATCAAAATGCAAGGAAGCACGGGTTCCCTAGTTAAATGGCCTAGCAAATGTGTTAGTAGCCTTGTGACCATGAAAGAATCGAATTCCTTGAGAGCTAATCCATGAAGGAGTATCCTCACTACGTTGATTTTAATCATAACTCAAAATATATCTACTTGAATCATTTAAACTTGGATTCCAACTTGACATCTAATAAAATATGCTAAAATAAGCATTTTATATAACTAAGCTCAAATACTTCCTAATTTTTGTTATCTTAAAAATACAATGCATAATTTTTTCAATTTGAAACAAAATGAAAATAATACTTATATAACCATCATTGTGCATAAAAATTAATCATTCCATCCTCTTTACAACCATACTAAAATAACAACTACCAGCCTAAGAAAACTATATATTATTATTTCACAATCCTCATGCCACTATCAAGAAAATGGTAAATAGGTCATAATCAAATACATGAAACGTACGTGTGTGTGTGTGTGTGTGTGTGTGTGTGTGTGTGTGTGTGTGTGTGTGTGTGTGTGTGTGTGTGTGTGTGTGTGTGTGTGTGTGATAAGGGTCACTTAAGACACAATCAACTTAAGGTAATAATTATATTTTTGTTTAAGTTTTAGGGTTTTGAAATTGAAATAAAAAAAATATGAAAGGATAATATGGATGTGGTTAAGACATTTTGACAAAACTTATTATATAATTTGAAATTTTAAAACTATGTTTTTTTTTAATATTCTTTGGCATAGTTAATTTATTATTTATACTCTTTGACAACTATGAAAAACAAGGATGATATAACTAAAAAAATATTTAAAACATTTTCATACTTTTAAAATTATAAACTATATAATAAGGTCTACCAAAATGTCTTAACCACACTCATATTGCCCTTCCAAATATTTTTTTATTTCAATTAATAAACCATGCCAACTAAAATATAAATATTACCTTAAACATTTAAGAATAAAATATAGTATGATCATGAGGCTCCAAGACTCTTTTTATGTAGTACATATGGTAAGATCATGTGCAATACTTAGTATAAATTGAGTACAAACCACAACTCACACTTAAAATATTTTGGTAGACCTTATTATATAGTTTGTATGGGTATGATTTTCCAAGAAATTATTTGAGACTTGTATAAGTTAGTCTGCAATTGCCAAAAATATATATATATATATATATATATATATATATATATATATATATATATATATATATATATATATATATAATAAGGACCACCTAGGACATAATAAGTTTAAGATAATAATTATATTTTACTATGAAAATGTTTTAAATATTCTTTGGTGCCACATGTTATTCCTTATTTATAGTTTTAATAACTAAAAAACTTATCAATAAATAATTTTTAAACTTAATGTTTATTTTATTTCTAGTATTAAATGTGGTGCAAGTGGAGTTAAATCTACAGGAATCGAGGTTTAGATTTTTCCCCATTTTTTTAGTGAATTGGTGTCGGTATATTAAAGATACAATAAACTTAAGGTAATAATTATATATTTTTATTTATGTCATCCTCACTTTTCATAGAAGTATTTTGCATGCCATTATTTCTTAGAAGAAATTAGTTGTTTGTTTATTTAAAAGAATTATATGGTAAAGACCAACCAAATAATATAATAAACTAAGTATAGCGAAAATTATGATAAAAAATCAAGGTATAGAGTATAAATAATAAATCAACTATGGGGATATATATATACCCTAATTTTTATTATAATTTTTTACTCAATTTAATATATTATTTATACTCTATACCCTAGTTTTTTGTCACAAATTTTTACTCAATTTAATATATTATTTGGTTGGTATTTAGTTTTACACGCTAAACCCTAAATAAATAAGAGAGTGATTTTATCTAAGAAATAATGGCATGCAAGTTACTTATTTTAAACAATACACAAAGAACAAAATAAATTATATCATTTGTTTGGTATTTACCACATATTTTAAACAAACAAAAACTCATTTTCTTTGCGAAATAATGGCATGTAAGATACTTATTTTAAGTGATGATCAAAACAAAATTAATTATATTATGTGGTTGGTCTTTGTCACATACTTATTTTAAACAAACACAAAAGTCATTTCCTCTGAAAAATAATGGCATGAAAGATAATTATTTTAAATAAAATGAATAAATGTAATAGAGCCTCATGATCATTTCAACCATATTTCTGACTCACCAAAAAATACCCATTTCATAGATTTTGAGTTTAAGGATTTTTTTATAGATATACATGAAATTTATAAGAAAACCAACATGCACAATGTTTTTAGCAAATATATTTAAATAATTTTTTTAGGGAACCTATTATTATATTTATTTATTTCAAGACATACGACTGTGCATGCAAAAAACTACTCTCAGTCTTTAAACCTAAAAAATCATAAGTCCTTAACTTTTAATCACAAGGAAAGTAAATTAGAGTTTGTTTGTGCATTCATTTCCAACCTTGAATACTAGAGCTTCATTTCTACATACCAGAGCTTCTCTTCTACCAAGAGCTTGCATAAATGACAAGAAAAATGAGAAACCATCACATATGTATTCAAGCAACTTCCATTAATCTCATGGGTGAAATGTTGGACCAACCTTAAATTTTGCCTTAGGGCCCCTCAATATGTCAGTGCCAGTTCACTAATATATGGGGAAAAATCTAAACCTCGATCTCTATAAATTTAATTCCACCTACACCACATTCAATGCTAGAAATAAAATAAACACTAGGTTTGAAAATTATTTATTATTAATTTTTTTAGTTATTAAAAACCATATAGATGTGCACGTGGTGCCAAAGAAGATTCAAAACATTTTCATAGTAAAAATATAATTATTACCTTAAGTTTATTATGTCCTAGGTGGTCCTTATTATATAAATACATACATACATACATACATACCTGGTGATTCCAAACTAACTTATACATGTCTCATAAAATTTATTATAAAATCAAACCCATACATGTATAATAACTCTGGTGAATCTATGTCTTGAAATATGATTGAGTATAATCTATAAGGTGAATTTGTGTCCTAAACTATGAAATTGTATAAAATCAAGGCTATTTGACCTATGTATATTTCTATAGAATTAGCCATTTTCAAAATAAAAAAAACCTAATTATAGCTATTTGGATATAAATAGCCACTAAAATTTTCCCTAATTTGGAGGAGTTATTGATTAGATCTTGAATTGAAGGAAAACTTATATTATGGAGTCTTGGATGAAATAAGAGGAGTCATTTTAGCCTAGAGCTTGATTTAGCCTTTGATATCCTTACAACCACAACAATATCTAGTAAGCAACATTGGCCAAGGTGAAAATTGAAGTTAGATAAGTCTTGTTTAATGTAAGTATATTCTAACCTAGATCTTTCATTTTATAGATAGAAGTTATATAATTTATTGGCTAATAAATGCATATCTCCTTGTTTGAGCTTCTCTACACTTATACTTAGTGTGGCTATAGGATTGTTTGAACTTACCATTTATTTACCTTAAATAACCTAGGCCCTCATTTGCCTACCATGGTTTCTTACACATTTTTATATGTTTCTAACCCTTCTCATTACTTACATTTCTTTATCATGATATTAGATTATTTACAAACTAAAATCTTAGAACTATTTCATGGTGTTGATTACCTAGAGGCTTTGGAACCCTTTATCTTGACATTATGTTGTAGGTGCTCCTATTTGATTTACCTTATTTGAGTCTAGATATTTAAATAGGATAATTATAGGTTAATCCTATCTCATTACATACAGTATAGTGAAACCAATGCAAAACTAACCATTGCATTAACTTCTTCAACCAATTATATCGAATAAATCAATACAATTATGTTTCTGCATTATTAGTAAACTATACTGGCTAGTGCATTGTAGTTACATCTTCAGATCTATTTTTTTTCTAACTATATAAAATTGATCAATATAGTTATGTCTCAGTGTTTTTACCAAATTTATCTCGAATGAAATATATCAAACAAGTCGATATATTTATATTTAGCATATTTTCAACTGGTTATTTCTATAAATGTGATACAATTTTAAACTCAGATCTCAATTTCTCTCTAGTAAACTATATTGAACATGTCGATACAGTTATGTTCAAACCTTTTTTCTATTTATATACTCAATATAGCTTAGTGTTTACACTTTTTGGTTTACTTCTAAACTTGTTCTAGTTAATTGCATCAATATGTTTGATTTGGTTATGTATTGCAATTATTTTTAGAAATGTGCATCGATCAATTTTATTTAGTGATTTTTCTTTGTCTACAACATTATTTAAATAGACTATATAAATCTACTTGATATAGTTTTTTACTATGTGTACAACTACATCGACCAACACCAATACAATTCTACTTGTTTTACTTTTCAATAATAAACAAGACAAATTAACTTTTCATTTTAGAATTTAATTAAATATTTAATTTAAAGTTGACTACTTGTTTATTTCAATTTATTTTAATGTTTTAAATTATTTTTTAATATTTATTTTTGAAATTTATTTTATATTTATTTGTCTTTCCCTATAAACTATGTTTGGATAGTTTTCAAACTACTTAGCTACTATTGTGAAGGGCTATGCAATGTGCGAAGTCACTTCAAAATCAACTTGGTTAAAATAGAAAAATTTAAAATTTCATAAAACTAGAATTTGATTATGTTTTCCTTTAGCTTCATAATAATAGATAAAACTTTATTTTATCTCTTCTAAATTAATTACCAGTCCATTAATAAGGGTTATAGTATTTAAATCTAGATTTGTTTTATTCTATAAGATCCTATTCTATTATTTATAGGCATCGTGGCATGAGGAGCTTGCCTCAATACTCATATACATAATATAAAGCTAAACATGAACTTTAGTTTCCATGTGCCTCATGGTATATCAAAAATGCTTAGGCCTCCCTTTTTATTGAACTCAAGGAATTCATCCATCCATATGATTTTGTAGTGCATTGATGAGTGGTTAGTGTTAGGAAGTTACTCTCAAATTTACTTTTAAATAAATTTTATTGAGATATGATCATTATACTTCATTTGTAGTCAGTGATCTAAAACATTGGTCTGACACTATCCAACATATGAGTTAGTATTTATGATATAAATCAATGAAATCCTTTAAAAATATACCTATTCTTCTTTTTAAAAAAATAGTTAGAAAAAATAATTATATTTCAATATTTTTTATCATTATTGTATTTTTTATTTTAGACTACATCAAAAAGTATTGATACGATTTTTTTTGTGTGATGCAACTACATTGGACAACATTGATATAGTTACATGTGTGTGTAGACTACATCGACCTACTTGATCTAGTCTCCTATGTTTGTATCCTGGACTACATCAAATAGATTGAAGTAGTTTATCTTTCTATATCCTATCTCTTTGCCTATGTGACTATATCGAACAACTTGATACATTTCATTTTTAGTCTATTTATTTTCCAAACTACATTGAATAGATCAAATTAGTCTATTTCTTGTTATGCCTAATTCTCTAAGATCGTACTACATTGATCACCTCAATACAATATGTATCTTATCACTTGTCTATGTCATTGTATCAAACAACTCAATATAGTTCACTTCTAGTCTAGTTTCTATATTTTATATTAGACTATATCAAATAATTTGATATAATCTAGTTCTTAATATCATATTCACTAAATTACATCAAATTGTTTGATATAGTTTTAACCTCCCTACTTTATTGAGTTGTCTAATACTGTTAATTTTTTGTACTTGCTTAGCCTAATTCAATTTATACCTCAAACTTCCATCATTTAGTATATCTTTGATGATTCTAAACATATATCACAATACAACATGATGGACTTGACTAACTCCCATAAAGCTCCTAAATCTCATTTTCACATTATCTACAACCAAGATAAAATTAATATTCACATGACTACTAAAATTATTGATTATAGTCCACTCCCTATTTCCTAATATCTTGATCCTTTTAACTATTATCAACACATGCCTATTATTGAGGATGAGAGTGATCTTGATTGTATATCAAAAATGATCCTCTACATCATTGAAAACCCTCAACATAAGGGTAATGATCCTAAGGTAATCTATAATCTCATGACGGGACTCCATATAGGATGTCCCCCTTCACCTACACTTAGCTTGTCTATAGGATTTGGGGAAAATCAATCTACAAATTCCCCCTTCCTTCTTCCTTAACCATACCTAGGATTGTTACTAGCATGGAAAGTCAGTCCTTTAATGGGCTCAATCAAAGTGGCCATATTAACATTTACATTAATGCTACCACTAATGCATCTCAAGCTACCTATACTAGTAAACCATCTTTTAATATAATAAAATCTTATTGCAAGCTATGAATCAAATGAGTACCTTCTAAATTAACAATGTTAATCAAATGATGCAAATGAAAAATCAACTCTTGAAATTGTAAAGTCATCCTCAAAAACCTCAATGGGGAGTGAAAAATCCAAATGTTCCCCCATCTCCCCTTAGAGATGCATGGGTATTCTTATTACTCAACCTTGAATTCTTAATAAAGTCATCAAGCATCTTCGAAATGAACTATTAATTCCTAAAATCACAAATAGATACATTGGTAGTATCACTTATATTATCCCTATAATGATTTTACTGATCTCGATTTACATTTGAAATCTTTTGGTAAGCTTTATAAAGATTGGAGTAAGCTAAATACCCTGAGTTACATTTCCAACCTAAGTTGCATTGCTAATAATACTTTTGAAAAATGAGTATGATTATCATGGGATCCTTATGAGAATCATGACATTGATTTTAACTTATAACTACTATAGGGGGATGATGTTATTTAAATGCCTATGTAGGAAAACAAGTTAAAAAAAAGGAAACTTTGTATCCCCCCTTGATCCAAAATCAATGTTGGAATACTCTGTATACTTAGGTTCTAAAAGAAATATTAAATGTATGAAGGAAAATATGTTTCCTCTTTAATGAAAGATTGAATGTTGGCTTGAAATTTTAAGCTCTTGCAATTGTAAATTCATCCTCAACAACCTCAATGGGGAGTGAAAAATATAAATGCTTCCCCACCCCCCTTAGAGATGCATAGGATAATCTTATTACTAAACCCCCAATTCTTAATAAAGTCATCAAACATCTTTAAAATGAACTATTAATTCTTAAAATCACAAATATATACAATGGTGGTATCACTCTTACTATCCCTATAATGGATCTACTGATCCTAATTTGCATTTAAAAGCTTTTGGTAACTATTACAAACATTGGAGTAAGTTAAATACCTTCACCACTATCAAAATTATAGATAAAACCTTTTTAGGTGATGCCCTAGATTGGTACAATCAACTTAAGTCTAATACTATTTATAGCTTAGAAGACTTAATTAATGCATTGGTTCAGGAATTTCAAACCAATGATCTTCTTAAAAATAGTCTAGTGCATTTCATTAATTGTAAATAGGTAGAATTTGAAACTAACCAAATTTTCATTAAGCTTGGAAAGCTTATCTAACAAATTTGAACACAACACATTGGAAGACAACCTCTTCCATTTGTTTACTAATTCTCTCTATCCTAAAATCTAATATAGAGTAAGGACTCTCTCTCCAAAATATATAGAAAAAGCCCTTGATCAAAATAAATTCCAAGATTTCCTCATAAGATAGTTTTATCCTTGCCAACCTACATTAGGAACTTATATGATTAAATATAATAAAAACATGATACTAATGATGGTGTTATGGACACTTGTTATTCCACACACTGTCTATGCCATTCTTTTTACTGGCTCCAAACCATTCACGAGAAGTCCCTTCTAGCCTCTTCCCTCTTCATCATCATATATGACCAACGTTGACACTCATAAACCTCTTTCCCTAGTGAAAATCCAAAAAATTATTCCTAAACCTTTAGCAAGAGAACTTGACCCTAACTGCCCTACCAAACATTAGTATGATCCATAATTTTTTTGTTGGTATCACGCAAGTTGAGGACTTTCTCATGAAACATGTAAGAAAATTAATAACTTTTCTCTTAATTTTCTCCTTGGACCCAAATTTGATCATGAAACTATGATATGTGAATGTCAACAAACCTATGACATGGTAGATAATGCCCATGATTCCAAATTTAAACATGATGCTATAAATCAGGTTAATGCCCACCTTGTCATCTATAAAGACCCACTTCTAATCATCAATATAGTACTACCTAACCATCAACCTCTAATGTTGTTGATTTATTGGTTGATCCTCACTCTTAAACCAATGATGAAAATGTGGTCAACATGAACATGACGCATATATCATCTTACATTGATCCCTATACACTTCTAATTATAATAATTTTCTCACTTATATAACTATTCAAGAGACATATCCATCTTAGTTCTTTGATGTTAGTATACATAAATAAAAAATTACTCAGTTCCTGTGACTACATCGACCATATCAATATAGTCACCTTAATTAACAATAGTTTAAACTATATCAAATAACTCAACATAATATGATAATCTTCAAGACACTGTATCAACTAGCCTGATACAGTCCATTCATTTTCACTCATTTGTTGTTGTTGCATTGACCAATGAGATACAATCATTTATTCCCATACCACAACCAACTACATCAACTAAATAGATGTAGTATGGTATCTTTACTTTATCCTATACAACTACATCAACTAACTTGATGTAGTATGGTCCTTATAAATAAACTACATCGATCAGTTTGATACAATTTTTTCCTTGTGACCAAACTATAGTGACCAACTTGATGCAGATAATTTTTAATCTCTCACATGTAATCAAATACATTTAAAATCTCTCTGTAATCTATTCCTTGTAACCAAACTACATTTATTAGTATGATATAATATGTTCCTTGTAGCCAAATTACATTGATCATTCCAAAATAACACAATTCATTTTTTACTTAGTTTAAGTGTAATTAAACCCCTCCATCAACTGATTTACTTCAAAATTATGAACCTTATATTAGTCTAGTTCAAATCTCTTAGGATATGATGAGTGGAAACCCATCATAGAAATCTCTTAAATTCCATCTTAGATTCCTTTTCTTGTACTCATGAGGACTTCCCCTCGTTATCATAATCACTTGATGTAACTTTTATTTGAAGAAAATATCCCCCTACCTTCACTTGTAGGGAAAGAAACCACCTTTTCTAGGTCTAAGGATAATATCCTTCAATAGTGTGAAGAAATTTCCCTACAAGTTGAAAAAACTTTGGATGTTTCTCTTTCACTTAAATTTAATATTTATTCTATCATTCCTAATGAAATATTACTTTATGTATATGATCCTCCTCTATTAATTAGTATCAAATTAGATGATATTCAAGCCAAGTGTGCCTTGATTGATGAAGGGTCAATCACTTATGTCACTTCCCTTAGATTCATTAAGACTCTTGGTTACTCTGAATGCAACCTTAAATCTATCCAAATCACATGCCAAGGCTATGGAATAAGACAAATGCCTCCTTTTGGTTGTGTTTGGTTCCCCATCATAGTCCTTCCCATCATGGTTCAAGTTAAGGTCATAATTTTTATCTTTCCACTGTCCTATAAAATTTTACTTGGTCAACCATAGATGTATCACATAAGAGACATCACCTCTTCTACATGTTAATATGTCAATTTTCCACATAATGGTGCTATATACAAAATTCAAGGAGATACAAAACCTTGGAATTTTAAATAATTTAAAGAACATGGTGTCTTTAAAATCACTACCCTTTAACATTGCCTAACATTCTCTGTCATGAATATCAACAATTTAACTATCCCATCAAATCTAATTGAGGTTATAATGGACACACTAAACTTATGGGAAAAATCCCACCCAACTTTTTAGATTTTAACAATGATAAGCCCAATGAGATCATTCTTAAAATCTAAACATCAGATCTCCCTTCTTGTAGTATTGCTCATTTAACCCCATATTTTTGATCTCATTCTTGTTAGAAGTCAACTGAATAAATTCTTGCTTCAATAATCTTGCCTAAACAATAAATTCCTCATTATTATTTGACTGATAGATTAATTGATGCCTTCAATATTAATATTTAACACCTGATTATGATGATAGTTTTATCTAGATAACCCATTCTTAATTAGTTGGTCAAGACAAAGATGCAAAATACTTCACTATTGATCTTCCTTACAACATTATTATGAGTCTACTTTCATTTACATAGTATTCATCAAGTAGATTTAATTCCTTATCCTTCTATTACACATGACATTAATTCTTCTTCCATTGATGTTCATAGGTCTATAATGGAGTAGGTACTAGATTATTCCCATTTTACTTTAGTATCTTCTGATCCTCTTCAGATCATGCTCCTTGATCATGCCATGAGAGGACCATACTAATTTGCTAATTTTTTTGATCACTTGAGAATCCTTCCTCTTGAGATGTCAAAAAAATTATTCTAACTCATACTGAGGCCATATCTTAGAGTTACATAGCCTACTCATGAGCCTAATATTAAATGATTGGATAATGATGATCTACTTGATGAGGTCTTACCCATGCCTAAGCATAACTCTCCACATATATGATGGGTAAATGAGGCATATTGTTAGTTTCATAAAAAAATAGGCCATTGGGTCAAGGATTTTTTATCACATTAGAGTTTCCTATCACAATAACAACCGTAAAGCTTTGTTCCTATCACATATAGTTGAAACCCATAATTATATACTCTTAGGTGCATTTGTTGTTTTCATGGCACAACTACGCATAATTCAACACATTGCCAACATATTATATAATACATTGATGCACTTTGTTATGAAGTAACCCAAACTTATAGTGACAAGAACCTTCCACTTCATAAAATATCTCTAGACTATATCCAAAGCATAGGGTAGTTTATTTCCTTTGGAATTAATGCAGTACACACATACAAAGAGAGGTAAAATAGTATAACATTTTAATGATTTTTTAAGGCCAACACCTTCACCATCTCAACAACATTATCAAGGTCATTCTTTGATGAAGGCTCAACCTTATCCTCAACCTATGAATTATCATATATCAAAGGATACTAGTGACACACCAGTCTAGGTTCCTCACATTTATTATCCCTCATAGGAGGAATGATGACCTCTTCCTTCTTCTCATGATCATACTTTCTCCATAAATATCATGCATTAAGAAGTCCTTGCATGACTCTTTATGAAGATAGATGAGAATTTGATCAAATCTATATTTCAGTTACAATAAGACTTATATGATGTTATTGATGATGTATGTTGAGATATACATCAATATTTGTGAGATCATATTTTATCATATCATATTACATTATCATATAATTGGATTTGATATTTACATTTCATTATAAGCATTTATGATGCTTATTATTTATATCTCACTTATATTATGGTTCTCTTTCATTTGATTACTTTAATTCTCTGCATTTAGTTTACATTTATGACATATTGTTTATATAATTATTTCCTTGACTAGGATCTTTAATGCTTAATTTTGGCCTTTGTTCAGGTTTTCTTTATTTTTTGTCTCTTTGTCATAATTTCAATAGCCATATCTATTCCCCCTATTTTTGGGATGACCATTTATATTCCCCCTCTTTTAGGATGATCACTACTTTCATTAGTACTTGTGTTCTTTTTTTGTGAGATAGTACAACTTCTTAATGACTTGGATATAATAACATAGCTCATGCCACTTTTATGCTACTATTTTAGATCATTGTGATTAGATAAAAGTATACATATCATTGTACCACTTATTACATGGCTGAATACTCCATGATCCCCATATCCATTTTATTTTCCTTCATTTAAGGCAAACATAGGACCATTTTGAGATTGCATACTTGCTTATGTGCAAGTCTAGGAATTTTTGACACCATGGTCTTCAGGTACTTTTTTATAGTGACCAAGTTTAAGATCTCTCGTGTTTATCACTTATTTAACTCATGATTGGTTTTATGAATTTATATGGGGGAGGAATAAAAAAATCCATAAAATAAATAAAAGACAATGATTAGAAGGCAAATACAATCTTAAAAATATGATCACACCAAAAGACATGATATTTGTGTTAGAGGTACAATCACTAAGAGGGGGGGTGAATCAGTGAAACATACAATATATTAAACACAATTCAACATATGATATTCAATCCAATTCCAAACCCTTTAAACCCTTAACCATTCAACACATACAATCATGAAGCATACACATCATTAAAAATAATGATCATGGAATATAAAATAAGATCAAACACAAAACACATGATTATATGGGAAACCCTCTTGGGGAATAAAACCCACTGAACATTGCAAGATGGAATGCAGTCCTAAGATAACAAGATCCAAAATTTAGACCAAAAATAAATAATCAAGGAACACCCATCCCTTATTTTAGTGAGACACCAATCCTACAAGGAGTTACTGCCCTTGTTTAGTTGAGCACCCACAACAACTAGACCTTTAGCAAGATTTATCTTGTAAGGAGGAACTAACCCCTTAGGAAACTAAGAACCCCCTAGAATAAATTTAATATATCATATTAAACACCTATTTATAATCTTGAACTAATGATGACCACCTCTATCTTCACTCTTCACCTCTAATCTCTCTCAAGCTGCCTGTAGGACTAACTTGCTCAAATTGCCTCTTCTAGGCTCATTAGGTCCAATGACCTGTGTGTCCTCCTACATTAAATTGATCAGAAAATCATGAACAATCCTCTTCACTCTCTATTTTTCCTAAATGACTTATACCTTCTATTTTAATGTTTCTCTCCTTCTCTTGAATCCACACTTCCACACCTAACATAATTAGTCCAATTAGACCTTGTACTTATACCACTCTCTTCCTTTAACCCATCTTGGTTGGCCAAGATGATTTAAATATTTAAAATACACTTAACTTAGGTATATACACATGTTACATGTGAGAACCTTACTCTTCATAAGTCGGTCATTACCTCATTAGCTCCAAATCACCATTAGGTCTTGGTGAGACTTAAAATAATTAGGCCTTCATACTCACACATTACATATGTTATACCACCTTCATACTTTACCAATAATTAAAACACATCAAAAATGTATCAAATATCCCATTTATCACTCTCATAAGGGTCCATGTCACCTATAATACCAATTCAACACTTGAACTTACCAATTAGGTCTCCTCACTCTTTAGGCCTTCATACACAAAAAACATAGTCTCAAATTTCTGAAGTAACTACTCAAATATGTAACATAGAAATATGATTAGATCACATGGATATAACCTTTAGTAAATATGTAACTCCTTCATGTGATTTATATACTTCAACACAAGCTCTAATCAGTCAAAATAACTCTCAAAATGACCACTCAGATTGGTCATATACAATCAAAATACAATCAAGCTATTTTGACTCTTTGTATATAATCATGACAAAAAATTCCTTATTATAAGCCTTTTAGACTTATACAACATACCCATACTCATTTTCTTCTTCAATTATACTCAAAACTCTTCCAACTCACTTTTACAAAGTGGTAACTCAAACTGTCTATAGCCCCCAACAAACATAGTCAACTTTTAAACATTTAATCATACTAAATATGGATTGGTAAAACATTTAAAATACAAATAGATGGTCCTAATGGAGTATAAAACACTCTCAGATATATATTTAATTTTCAAACATCAAAATACTGTCAAGAATAACTCAAATATCCTTTTATGGTCACTTATAAAACATGGTCAAATACATAGTCAAATTTTGAGATAAATATCTAAAATTATACAAAAATTAAAATATTATAATCAAAATTTTTGGATGTGCCTTGAATTCCTCTTAAAATTTTATTTTTACTCCATTAGAAAATTCATCCTAGATCAAAAACTATTTGTAAAATACTATAGAATGGTTTTTCCTTTATTAAATTCAAATACCAATGATCATTGGTAAATGAAAATATTGTAGACACATGTATTCATATCATGCTCCTTAAAAGCCACATAAATTACACTCCATTTATCTCCTTACTATCCTCCTAACTTTAACCTACATCACTCACCATTTATCTTAGATCCTTGCTTTTGATATCAAGCCACTTGGTAGCCCCACATGCCCTCTACGTACCCTGAAGTTAGTCTCCAATGAAATTATACCACTTAGCATCCCCACATGCCTTCTAATAATTATATTTTACTTATTGACTAATGTGCACCATTGATCTTGCTCTTCACTTTTGTGATTAAGATACTTGGCACCCTCACATGCCTTCTGAGCACATTATTGTCAGTCCCTACTCTTGCACCACTTGGCAGTCGCACATGCCTTTTGATCACATTCCTATCATAACCCTCTCTTGCACCACTTGGTAGTCTTGCATTCCATTGATGTTATGAATTCTCATCATTAGATCTATCTTGATTATTTGACCCTAGACTTCAATGTAGTTAAACTTGAGAGTCTCTGGTCCATCACAATCTGCTAGAGAAACTTTAAAGGTTTATATATTGAACTATAAAACACTTCAAGACTCCAAAAATTTAGAGTACCTTTATAGCACTATATAAAACATCTCCATGAAAATATTTGACCAATGTTGACTTTTTGATTACATGCACAAACTACACATACTTTCCGGATCACTCATATCTTTATGACATGCAATGAAGGTTTGGCTTCTCTTAAGCTAGAATATGCATGTTTCTCTTTCCAAATGATCAATGAAACATAAAAAATTTACCAAGACATCTATTAATTCCTCACGACTTCTTTATCCTTATAGACTTGCACATGTGCCATATCTATCCAAGCTATCAAACACAACTTCTTTGTCATTCATACACTAGTACCACATGCTCTGTTTGACATCAACGACAAACTAAGACATAAATGACCATGCTCAACAATATCCTCATTTCTCATTTATGGAAAAAAACCCTTATAATTACTTATTACTCATTTTAACTTCTTCATTTTGATCTTTCTCCCCCTTTGACATTAATGATAAAGGGTCTCTTACTCAACATTTCATCAATCATTCCTTTACATCATATATGAATTCAAATACTATTTAATATTCTCAAGATACTTACTTAATTTCAAGCATATGAATATATTGCTCCCCCTTTGACATGCACTAATCTAAACTTGAACTTTTCTGATCCTTGGACCTATCTACCTATAAAATTCACAAGCTCTCTTTGCTCATGCATGAAGGTTCAATACTTTGTCAAAACACATGACTTGGTTTGATCAAGTCATCATATAAATCTTCTTTAATTCACATATATAACATACATATTCAAACTTCTATCATGACTAAAGCATATTCACATATGCTCTACCTCACATCATGCACATCTTCTTCAAGCCACTCAAGCTAACTGAGTTAGCTTGCCCTTAGCTAAACACATCTTTAAATAATATTGTTGTCCTACAACATTAACCAAATCTCAATTGGAATCCACCATGATTAATCTTTCTTTTCAAGTATCTCCTTGAATCCTAAATAGAGACACCCTAACCCACAATATCCTAGAACAATGTGTAAATTGGAGTTTCCCACAACTTCTCATATTCTTTCTCTTCTTTGTTCATCTAAAATTGATAGTTCTTATTTTTTTTAGACTTAAGAGAATAAAATTGCTCATCCACTATAATATTCTCCTTTTCTTTTAAGAATGAATTTACATTACATGGAGACAAAAAATATTCATGACATACCTCATCATTAGACATTGACAACTGATGTTTTTCACATAAAACTTGTTCAACAATAACATAATGTTATATCCAAACACAACTCAAAACTAGCATCAACTATCACCTTGGTATTTTATTTGAGATCAACTTGAACTAACTTTTTATTCTCTTTTTCTATCTAGATAGATGAAAAATTCTCTTGGCATTCCTGAACCTTCTTCATATTTGATTCCTTTTTTGATTTAGCAGGCACTCCACCTTGATCTTTTAACTCAACTAAATTAATATTCTTGTTTTTCAATTCCTTAGGTTTCCATACCAAGGATTGACCTTTCTTGATGACTATAAGATGTCCATGCACCTTCTTATGACTTGAGAGCTTGATTTTATAATATCTTACAATATGGCCAACTTGATGACAACTGAAATAAATAACATCATTCATACCTTCTACTTGATGAATATTATGAATCTCAACAAACATACTATCTTGTCTCTTAGGTTCATTATGCTCAAGCTTAACTGTATTAGGTCTCCATACCTTGATTAGTCTTTTCCCATCCATTCTATGGTAGAATCTAGTAATATGTCCCATGTCATGATAATTATAGAAGACTATATTATCCATACCTCTAGCTGACTAGATGTTCTTCCTTCTATAGTTTCTTTCCTTATGACCAAAAAGCTTACATGTAAAATAATGACCATGAAATGAACTTTCATACCTTATAGCATTTGGTTGCCTAATTAGTATTTTCACCTTCTTATCTTGAGCTAATCTCTCTTGCTCTTTCTCAATCTTGTTACCTTGAAAACAAATTTATCATGCTCATCCTTCAATGAATTTAGATTGGTCTTCAATTAAACACTCTCATCCTCTTTAGATCTCATACTTGATCTTACACCCTGTAACTAAATTCTAAGATCTTCTATGGTCTCCTTATCCCTCTTAGATTATTTATTCATCTCATCATTAAATCTACATGCTTGATCTTCAATAATATTTATAGAATCAATATTTTATTTCAACTCATCATGCTCACCTTTATTTGAACTCATCTTTGCATTTGTTTCTTCTAATTAAGTTTTGAGATGTTTGCACTCTTCCTCTTTTGAAATTAGATTAGTATTTGTAAATCTTAATTGATCCTAAAGAATGATGATCTTTTCTTTATCATCTTTTGATCTTGAGATTGCCTTCAATGATTCTAGATACTTATTGAGCTTGTTTAACTCATCCTTAATATCCTTAAATATTGAGGCCATGATCTTATTCTGAGCTTCTTCTTGATCATACTTGATCATCTTTCCTCTGTACTTCTCAAAAACTACCTTATATTAATTGAAATTTTCTTCACTTAATTTTAGACATGCATAAGCAACCTCTACTTGAGCCTTCAACTCTTGATTCTATTTATTTAATTGCTTATCCATCTTATGATACTTTGGATCACCTTTAGGCTATTAGACCTACTCCAAAAGGACCTACTATGATACCAATTATTAGAGGTATAATCATTAAGGGGGGTAAATTAGTTTTTGTTAAATATTCAATCCAATTCTAAAACCTTTAAAACCTTAACCATTAAACACATACAATCATGAAGCATACACATCATTCATAATAATGATTATGGAAGATAAAATAAGATCAAGTACAAAACACATGATATATGTGAAAAACCCTCTTGGGGGATAAAACCCTTTGAACCCTATAAGATGGAATATAGTCATATAATAAAATGATCTAACATTTATAACATCACCAAATGATCAAGGAACACCCATCCCTTAGTTTAGTGAGACACCATCCCATAAGGATCTATTACCCCTATCTACTTGAGCACTCATAATAACTAGACCTTTAGAAAGCTTTATCTTACAAGGAGGAACCAACCCCATAGGCAACTAAGCACCCACTTAGCTACCTTTAATATATAATTTTAAACACTTATTTCTACTCTTCAACTAATGATGACCACCTCTATTTGCACTCTTCACCTCCAATCTCTCTGAAGCTACCTTTAAGACTAACTCAATGAAACTACCTCTTCTAAGCTCATTAGGTCCAATTACATGTGTGTCCTTATACATCAACTTGATTAGACAAGAATGAATGATCTTATTCACTCTCTATTGGTTCTTAATTACCTATACCTTCTCTTTCAAAGGTTCTCTCCTTTGTTTGAATCCACACTTTTGCACCTAGCACAATTAGTCTAATTAGACCTTGTACTTATACCACTCTCTTGCTTTAACCTATATTGGTCAACCAAAATGCTTTACATATTTGAACCAAAATTAACATAGGTAAATACACACATTAAATTTTAGAAACACACTCTTCATAGGTTTTTCATTACCTCATTATCCCCAAACCACCATTAGGTCTTGGTGAGACCTAAAATAATTAGGTCTTCATACTCACACATTACATGTGAGACTAATTATAAGAACTTAATCATTTACCAATGATTGAAACACATAAAAAATATCTCCAATATCACCTTGATCACTTTCATATAGGTTCATGCCACATGGAATACCAACTCAATACTTGAACCTACCAATTAGGTCTCATCGCTCTTAAGGCCTTCATACATAGAAAACACAATCTCAAACTTATGAAGTAACTACTTAAATATTTTGCATAGACATATGAGTAGATCACATTTTTGAAACATTAAGGACCTATGAAATCCCTTCATGCTATTTATATACTTCAACATAGGCTCTAAGCACTCAAACCAACTCTCAAAATCACCATTCAACCTAGTCATATATAGTCAAAATATAGTCAAGCTATTTTGACTCTCCATATTTAATTAGGGGCATATAATGACAAAAAATTCATTTTTATAAGAATTTGAGACTTATAAAACATATCCATACCCATTTTATTCTTCAATTTTTATTAGAACTCTTCCAAATCACTTTTGCAAAGTGGTCACTTAAACTATTTATAGCCTCCAACAAACATATTCAAATTATATATATATTTTTAATCTTAAATATGGATTGTTAAAACTTAAAAAATCCACATATATGGTATTAATGGAGTTCATAACACTCTCCAATAGATATTTCATCTTGAAATATCAAAATTCTATTAAGAAAAACTCAAATTTACTTCTCTGGTCACTTACAAAACATGGTCAAACACATAGTCAACTTTAGAGATCAATATTTACAATTGTATGAACATTATAATATTCTAATCATATTTTTTGGATTAACCTTGAAGTCTAATTCAACTTTTATTTCTACTCCATCTATAAATTTGTCCTAGATCAAAAGATATTCATAAAATACTATATATTGGTTTTTCCTTTGTTAAATTCAAATACCAATGACCACTGGTAAATACAAATATTACAGACACGTGTATTGATATCATGATTTATAAAATATATATCAATTTTGATCCATTTATATCGTTACTATCCTCTTTACTTTAACCTACATCATTCACCATTGATCTTAGATCCTCATTTCTGAGATCAAACCACTTGGTAGCTCCACATGCCCTCTGTATACCCTATAGTCAGCCTCTAATGAAAATTTACCACTTGGAATCCTCAAATTATTTATAAGAATTCTATTTGACTTATTAACTAATATACACTATTTATATTTATCTATACTTATGTTATTAAGACACTTATCACCCTCATGTGCCTTTTGAGCACATTGCTGTCAGTCCCTATTCTTGTACCACTTAGTAGTCCCACATGCCTTTTGAGCACATTTATATCATACCTTGTTATTTCACCACTTGGAAATCCCACATTCAATTTATATTTTGAAATCTCACCATTATATCTATCTTGACTATTTTACCCTAGACTTCAATGTAGTTAAATTTGACGGTCTGGTCCATCACAATTTGCTAGAGCAACTTTGAAGGTTTATATCTAGAACTAGAGAACACTTCAAGAATATAAAAATTTAGAGTACCTTCTTGATAGTATAGAAAAAATCTGCATGAAAATATTTTACCAATATTTACTTTATGATTACATGCATAAAATGTATAAACTTACTGGATCACTCATATCTGCATGATGTGTAGTGATGGTCTGGATTCTATTAAGCTAGAATATACATGTTTCTATTTATAAAGGATCAAATGACACAAAAAAATTAACCAAGATATATATGAATGACTCAAGACTTATATTTTTCCTTAAAAATCTATACATGTGCCATATTTCTCCAATTTATCAAACATAACTTCTTTATCATTCATCCACTAGTACCACATACTCTCTTTGATTTCAATGATAACCTAAGACATCAATGAGCTTGTTCAAAACTTTATTTGGCACATATATTATGCTATTTGAGTCTAAAATTACACAACTATATTAATGATAGAGTCAAATTACATTGGGGTATGGTAGGCCAGTATACTAGGATAGGAGGTCTCATTATATCATATACTATCTAGTGCCACTTACTTTCTCACACAAGTGTCTAATATTTTCAATAGACTGATGAATATAGAAGGGATCATAAGGAATGGGGAAAATGTTGTGGTAAGGTAAGACCATTTTAATTTTCATGCATATAACCTTTATGGACTAATCTATGTACTTTACTAGCTAGCCTGAGCTTTATGTTTACTAGTTAGAGTGTCTTAGGTCCTTGATGTCAATAATTTTTAACACACACAGATTTATTTATTTTTGGGAATAATGGAGTTTTATTCCTAATAAATAAACATGTATAGAGTAAAGTAAATTAGTAAATAATGTGAAATAATTAAGCCACTTATTTATGTAAATAGATTGTATTTTTGCCTATTCTAAAAATAGTAATAAATGAGAGAAAATATGACTTAGCTTATTTTAAGCTATTTAGTCTAAGACATGGCCTAAGAATTCAGGTACAAGACTGAGACAATGTCAAAATTAGGTTCTTGAAATTCATTTTCTGATTGGATAGGAGCATCAAAAGTGGGACACCTTATTGTTTGGTGCCATAGTCCTTTTTGGTGATCTTGTCTAGGTGATTTGAGTTTTTTGGGTTTTGCTCAGTAGGTCTATGTTACCCTATTAGTGAAATATCAAAGCCTAAAAGTCTTTAGAGCTTGCTGTGCATCTATTTTAATCTTCAAAATCCTTAGGAGTTATTTGTGCTTTAATTTGAAATGAAATTTGGGAAAGAGAGAGAAGGGGCTAGTGTGTAAAGGATATGTTAGACACACTTCACACAAGATGCACTTCACACCCCATGTGTGGGTACACTGCCTACATACCAATACTCCAAGAAGGGATCAAGCTAATGTAGTTCTCCCATTAAAGTGTTTGGTGTAATTATGTATGAAAATGGAACTAGATGTGAAACTGGGTGTACTTCAGATGGCTAAGGAATGGTGCAAGGGTTTGAATAAGCTTGGAATAATATTGGAAGGCTGTATGCATGCTTGAGTGTACTTATTTCTCTCTTGTCAATGAGTGCCAACCCTTCTAAATGGAATTTGAATGGCCTTTTATAGGGAACCTAATGATAGTGGGTTAAATGAATTCATATTAGGCTGACATGAATTAAGATAAAGATTCAAGAAAATATGACTGTTTGAACTAAATTTGTACTTAGACAACAATGCCATAAATAAGACACCTTGGGTTTCAGTGCTCCTATCCAAGTTAGGCATTATTGTCTAGAGGGAATGAGACCTAGGGGGATGGATTTGGGCTTGAAAGAGCTACCTAGGTCTATAAATGTTAAGTCTATAAGGTTGTGGATGATTGGGAATTAGTGAAAGAAAATCCTATAAAGGTTGTGCAAGTAAGTAGGAGGACCTATGGATTAGGTGTCATTAGCCACACTCAAGTAACCAAATTTTGCATTTTACATGATTAAATTTACCCCCCATTTATTTTAGTGATGCAAAAAAGTGAAATACTAGGATAAAAGAAAGTAGAAAGCATACCTAAACTTACCTATAAGGGAGAAGCTCATGAAGCTATGTGGTACTAGATGTGCATAGAAAGAACATGTTGTGAAGTGTGAATCTGCAATGAAAAATGTAGAGTATATTAGTTCTTACTGGATATTCTATATCTAAAATAAGAATGTATAAATCTAGGTAAGATAAAAAGAAAGAGAAGGGAATTAATACACCTCATCAGGTACGTGAACCAATACAAAACCTATTATGATGCTGGATTATTCTAGATGATGTTGGGTATGTGTTGAATCAAGAGTAATATCATGAATATAGCTAAGTGCTCAATTCCTAGAGGGTGGCTCAAGAATAAAAATGTAGGACCTTTGGCTCCATCATCACCAACTAAGTGAAGTTAATGAATCATACGAATGCTAATCGATGTTTGAACTATGTGTCCAATCCCTCTGAATAGGTGGCTCAAGAATACAAAGGCTAGCTAGTCCTTTAACTCCATCATTTCCCCATGAAGTGAAGTTATGAAGTGATATCAATATATAATAGATGTCATATGAGATGGCTCATAGAGCCCATAGATGATCTAAAAATTTAACAATGTGGCATGGATAGCCAAATATATGTTATAAACTAGGCCACTCTTGGCCATTTCAAAAGATGGAGGTTAGGCTTGTATGAAAGCCAATCTAAAATTGATGCAATATTCTTATGTGAAATCCAACTTAAGAACTCGGGTGCTCAAAAAGTTAAGCTTATATGAAAGTTCAACTTGAGAATGATGTCAACCACCTGAAGATGGAGTAAGGCATGCAACTACTGAGAATGCCTGGGTAATAAACTAAACTCAAAAACAAAAGAAGACTAATGTGCCATGCACATTGCCCCCAATCATGGTGTCTAGAACATGGATTATAATCTAGAAGTTATGTTAATTACCTAATCTAAAATTGGAAGTGAGATCCATCATGCTGTTCATGATACCCCTTATATCTAGATTCTCTAAGAAAACTATACTGAAACTGCTAATTCTAACTGATCTAGATGTGCAAAAACTATAGTTGAGCTGAAATTTTTACCTATTACTAGAAAACTTAGGCATTTTTATACCTAGACAAGAGTGACAAAATGAGTACACCCTTGTGTTTTGCATCATTCTCCATTTTAAGTATTGTCCTATGCTAAAACTAGTTATTGATATAGAATTGTCACTATTTTTCTATTTTGTTTTGACTATTTTGACCTCTAGATTCTAAATTGGATGATTTGAATGTTACTATTTTGATTGCTAGGAGTTTTGATCTCTATGACAAAAACCCATATTTATTTCCCCCTCATTTGAGGGTAGGATGATGAACCTATAAATGTGTTATGCTATATAGATGCATGATATAGCAGTGATATTTGATAAGATATCTCTGGATATAACAATGTTTGTATTGAGAGATTATTAGATCAATAGGGGTATGCCTAGATAGATATAACAATGTAAAAGCATATGCAATGTATTGAAATGGAACTATAAATGTTAGAATATTTTGTTGTTAGTTTTTAGTTGGAGGGATGGAACATGATGTCCATCATGACATAGTTGGAGGGATGGAACATGATGTCCATCATGACATCCAAAAAAGTAAGGTAAATGCATGATATGGATCATGGCATTATAAATATGGAAAAGCAATCAAGAAATAAACATATAAATCAAGGAGAAATAAGTATGTAAGGATGGCTAAGAGGCCATGCAAACAAGGGACATAGGCATATGTCACTCAAATTGGAAAGTGATTATACAAGGCATGTTTAAATGCCACATACATATATAATTTGAAATAAACAAAGACTGTCACATATAAGAGTACACACGAGGGACATTGGTAAATGTTTGAAGGTACACATATATGAAAAAGAATTAAAGGACATTGGAAAATGTCTTAAGGCACATACAAGAAGCAAAACTAGAACTAGGGATGCAATCACACAAGTTACGCTAGGCAAGGAATGAAAATAAGTAAACTAGAAATACAAATGCATCTAACTAATCAATGTAAGAAGTGAAAGTATGCCAGACATGTTAGTAAAATAATAGGTATATGTTAAGAGATACATAAGTGCTAGATACTAGTGAAATATTGATATAATAATCTATGTAATATGGTAAGTAATGTACATCAGTATGATAATTTAGAGTGTGTAGTGTAGGATTGACATAACTTGGATAGTGTAGTCATGTAGAAGATGCCCCTAATGGGTATGTATATTGATGTATGTCTTGAATGTATAAGTAGGAATTCCTCCTCAATGGGTAGAAGGAAGTAATAAAGTAGCTGGATGTTACTACACGCACTCCAAAGAGATCAAGTGAAGCATGGTAATGTAGATAAATTGATATACAATAGCATGAAACAACAAATGCAAGTCCTAACATGATACTAGTAATGTAAAGCATGGATGATGCATACAATTGAATTTTTTTTGGTATTTTCATAAATTTAAATGTTTTTGTATTTTAAAAATATTTGTACTATGTACAATCAATCAGGAGAGATTATGTATAATCAATGCTGAAAAGAAATTACGTAAAAGCATGTGTAAAAATAATATATTATAGATGAAATCTACGTAGATGCATAATGTTCATTGGATTTTTAAGTTTTTTCCCTTTGAGTGAGGCTAGATGGTATACTTTAGGGCTAAGGTTTTTGGTAATGATGTAAGGACCTAGCCAATTTGGTTTGAATTTTCCTTTGATTTCTTCTTTGGCATGTTAGGGTGTGGAGCTAAAAGCTTCACCAAGGAGCACACTTTGACAGTTTCGGGTCTACACAGACACCGGCATCAGTCAGGAGCGATCGACGTCGGTCAGGTGCAGTTGCAGAGGCACCAGCATCGACAGTGGGTCGGCCGACGGTGGTCACAGGCAAGCAGCAAGAACCAGCATCAGTTACCTATGCGTCCAAAATGCTATTTTTGAGGACAAAAGCGAGTGTTTGCATGATGAGTTTAAGTTGTAGTCTTAAGCTCGCATCTCTATTATTAGTAATATTATTTTTAGAGCCCTTGTTCAAGAGGCTTAATTGTTTGTTGTAAGTGCATGCTCAAGTCTCCTAATTCTATATGTAGAATTAGATCTTCCTAGCTTATTGTACTAGTTGTAGAATTGGTATGTTGAAGAACAGTACAGAATTGAATCAATACAGGCTTGTTGGAGTTGATTGTTCTTGAGAGAGAGAGCTCTTGAGGAATAGAGATCTATTGAGAGATCTATACATCTAGGAGAGGTGTGGAAGAAAGAAGTTTCTTCAATTGTATTCCTTTTGTAAAGAGTTTGTTAATACAAGTTTTCAGGGTGGTTTCTTGTATCTCTTATTCTTGCTGTTTATCATTCTAGTTACTTGTTTATCTAATTTATTCTGCACTTATTGCTTTCACAAGTGTAATCTATTGTTGGTTGATCCCCAACAAGTGGTATCAGAGCTCAGGTTCACTAACAGGTGGTTCAGATCTGTGTAGTGTGTATTGATTACAGGTTCTCACAGGGGTTTCTGTAGGGATTTCTGTTTGAGTGGGAGAAGCAATGGCAGATGAAAGTAAACTGAGAATGGAAAAGTTTAATGGCAAAAATTACCAACATTGGAGAATGTAGATAGAGGATTATTTGTATCAGAAAGATCTCTACTTACCATTAGGTGGGGTTGCAAAGAAGCCCAAAGACATGGAGGATGAAGAATGGGAAGTTCTTGACAGAAAGGCTCTGGGGTCTATAAGACTAAGTCTAGCATCCACTGTGATATCTAATTTATCACAGGCAAAGTCTATAGTAGAGTTGATGACTATGTTAGCAAATCTGTATGAAAAACCCTCAGCTTCTAATAAGGTATATCTTATGAAACAGTTATTTATTTTGCATATGAATGAAGGTGGATCTGTTTCTACTCATTTGAATGATTTTAATGGAATTGTGAATCAATTAAGTTCAGTCAATATAGTGTTTGATGATGAAATAAAAGCTTTTTTAATATTATGTTCTTTGCCTGAAAGCTAGCATGGCTTAGTAATGGCAGTTAGCAATACTGCATCTGCATCAAATATTTTAAAAGTAGAGGATGTTGTTAGTGTTATCTTGAATGAGGAAATACGTAGGAAAAGCACAGAAGAGACATCTGGGAACACTTTAAGTTTTGAGAGTAGGGGGAGGTAGAAAGATAAGAGTAAGAGGAGATCAAGATCAAAGTCTAAGGTGAGAGGAAGATCCAAATCCAGAAATGGTAGGAAGCCACAATGCTAGAATTGTGGAAAGATTGGGCACATAAGCAGAGATTGTTGGTCAAAGCCTAAGGAGGACAATCAGCACGAAGGAAAGGAAGAAGCCAAGGTTGTAGGTATTGCACAAGATGCTTTAATTTTCTCTCTGCATAATAATATAGAATCTTGGGTGTTAGATTCTGGTGCATCTTTTCATGCTACCCCTAACAGGGAATATTTTAGTGACTATATCCATGGAGATTTTAGAATAGTGTATTTAAGGGATGATGAGCCCTGTAAAATAATTGGCAAAGGTAAAGTGCAGCTGAAGATGCAGAATAACAACACATGGGTGTTGAGAGATGTGATGCATGTTCCTAGCTTGAAGAGAAATTTGATTTCTGTAGGAAAGTTAGGGGATGAGGGTTATACAGTAACTCTCACAGCAGAATCTTGGAAGGTGACCAAGGGTGCACTTGTTATGGCCAGAGGTAAGAGAGAAGGTACTCTCTATTTGTGTAATTGTGTTATTAACAAATCTCCTTCTGTATTATCTACTTCAGATGTGGATGCTAAATTGTGGCACTCAAGGCTTGGCCACATGAGTGAGAAGGGGATGTCAATTCTTAAGTCCAAAGATATGCTTTCAGATTTAAAAGGCATAGATCTAGAGTTTTGTGAGCACTGTGTATTTGGAAAATATAAAAGGGTTAGTTTTCTCAAGACTAGGTCTACTAAGAAGAGGCATAAGTTGCAGCTTGTTCACACAGACGTGTGGGGACCAGCTCAGGTTGCTTTCATTGGAGGATCACAGTACTATGTATCTTTCATAGATGATGCTACAAGGAAGGTATGGATCTATTGTATTAGAAGAAAATCTGATGTATTTGAGACTTTTAAGATCTGGAAAGCTATGGTTGAGAATGAAATAGGTAAAAGACTGAAGTGCCTGAGATTTGACAATGGCGGTGAGTTCTGTAGTTATAAGTTTAGAGATTATTGTTATATGCATGGAATCCGCAGGCAAAAGATGGTTCCAAGGACACCTCAGTAGAATGGAATTGCTGAAAGAATGAACAGGACAATAATGGAGCATGCAAGATGTATGAGATTGCATGCTAGTTTACCCTTACAATTTTGGGCACAAGCTGTTGACACTGCAGTATACCTGATTAACAGAGGAGCCTCTACAGCTCTAGATGGTGGTATTCTAGAAGAGGCATGGATAGGTAAAAAGGTAGATCTCTCATATCTCAAAGTTTTTGGTTGTGAAGCCTTTGTGCACATAGATAAATAAAATAGAAAGAAGCTTGATGCTAACTCTATGAGGTGCACTTTTATTGGCTATGGCTCAGATGATTTTGGTTATAGATTGTGGAATCTAAAAACTAACAAGGTAATTAGGAGCCGTAATGTTGTTTTCAACAAAAGAGTGATGTATTGTGATCAGCTAAGGAAGCTAAATCAATCTAGACAGAGCAATGGTGAATTGGATGAGGTAAAGGTCCAATATGAGCTCGCGGGAAAAAGAAATAATCACTTGCAGGAAAACACAGATACCGATGTCGGCAGGGTAGGAACCGGCGTTGGCAGGATAGAAACCGGTGTCGGCCATACAGAGACCGACGTCGGCAGTACAGGCACCGAGGTCGGTTAGGCAGAACCGACGTCGGCCAGTAACAGGTCTGGATGTGACCGAGGTCGGTCACTGTCAGAGAATTTGGGTGGACAACACGTTGTGAACGAGTCTCAAACACCCATCAGGAGGTCAGAAAGGGTGAGTAAGCCTTCTATTAGATATTCTCCTTCATTATTTTATTTATTGCTAACTAATGGTGGAAAACTAGAGAGTTTTGAAGAAGTAATACAGGTGGAGTCCAAGAGTCAGTGGGAGCGTGGCATGGTTGAGGAGTTAGAGTCCTTAAGAGAGAACCAAACATGGGATTTGGTTGAATTGCCAGCTGGTAAGAGAACACTCAAGAACAGATGGACCTACAGGTTGAAAGAAGGTGAGAATGGACAGATGAGATATAAGGCCAGATTGGTAGTGAAAGGATTTGCATAAAAGCTAGGTATTGACTTTGGTGAGATTTTTTCTCCTGTTGTTAAAATGACTTCTATAAGGGTTGTATTATCTTTGGTTGCTTTTGAGGATTTACATCTTGAGCAGCTAGATGTTAAGACAACATTTCTTCATGGAGATTTGGATGAGGAAATCTATATGGAACAACCGGAAGGATTTGAGGTCAAGGGTAAGGAGAAGTTTGTGTGCAGATTGAAGAAAAGCTTGTATGGCCTCAAGCAAGCTCCTAGGCAATGGTATTTAAAATTTGATAGGTTTATGACTGAGCATGGCTATAGTAGGTGTCAATCTGACCATTGTGTGTATTTCAAGAGATTTGATAACGGTAGATATATTATTCTATTGTTGTATGTAGATGATATGCTGGTTGCAGGATCTCACATGCAGGATATCTCTGAGCTTAAAGTGAAATTAGCTCAAACGTTTGCTATGAAGGATTTGGGAGCAGCAAAGAAAATCCTTGGCATGAGCATTAAGAGAGACAGGAAAAATTACAGGTTGATATTGTCTCAAAAAGATTATGTGGACAAGGTGTTGAAACGGTTCAATATGCAGGATGCTAAACCAGTAAGCACACCTTTGGCTGGACATTTTAAGTTGAGTAAAGAACAATGTCCTAATTCACATGATGAGGTAGAGTACATGAGTAAGGTTCCATATTCTTCCGCAGTAGGGAGTTTGATGTATGCAATGGTGTGTACTAGACCGGATATTGCCCAAGCAGTGGGAGTGGTAAGTAAGTATATGGCCAATCCAGGTAAGGAACATTGGAAAGCAGTTCAGTGGATCCTTAGATATCTGAGAGGAACTAGCAGTAGGCACTTGTGCTATGGAGGTTAAGATACTTCTCTACATGGTTATGTAGATTTAGATATGGTAGGTGATTTGGATGGCAGGAGGAGTACTACAGGTTATGTTTTCACTGTAGGTGGAACGGTGGTTAGCTGGATATCTAAGTTCTAGAAGGTTGTTGCCTTGTCAACTACAGAAGCAGAGTATATTGCAGCCACAGAGGTTAGCAAAGAAATGATATGGATGACACAGTTCATGGATGAGCTTGGTAGGGAGCATGAGAGTTGCAAATTGTATAGTGACAGTCAGAGTGCAATCCATTTGGCTAAGAATTCAGCCTTTCATTCAAGAACAAAGCACATACAACTAAGGTACCATTTCATACGACAGGTATTGGAAGATGGTGAGTTGAAGCTGGAGAAGATCCATATGGATAGGAATCCTACTGATATGTTAACCAAGCCGATTACAAAGGAGTTGAATCTTCATTCAACTTTTGTTGGTCTTCATGATTGAGCTAAAAATGGAGGAGCTAGAAGATGTTGCTGTACAGGTACTGGTGTAGCTGTTTATCTCCAAGTGGGAGATTGTTAGGGTGTGGAGCTAAAAGCTTCACCAAGGAGCACACTTTGATAGTTTTAGGTCTACATAGACACCAGTGTCAGTCAAGAGCGACTGACGTCGGTCAGGTGCAGTTGCAAAGGCATCGACATTGGTAGTGGGTTGATCGACGATGGTCACAGGCAAGCAGCAGGAACTGGCGTTGGTTACCTGTGCGTCCAGAATGTTATTTTCGAGGACAGAAGTGAGTGTTTACATGATGAGTTTAAGGTGTAGTCTTAAGCTCGCGTCTCTATTATTAGTAATATTATTTTTAGAGCCCTTGTTCAAGAGGCTTAACTATTTGTTGTAAGTGCATGCTCAAGTCTCCTAATTCTATATGTAGAATTAGATCTTCCTAGCTTATTGTACTAGTTGTAGAATTGGTATGTTGAAGAACAGTGCAGAATTGAATCAATCCAGGCTTGTTGGAGTTGATTGTTCTTGAGAGAGAGAACTCTTGAGGAATAGAGATCTATTGAGAGATTTATACATCTAGGAGAGGTGTGGAAGAAAGAAGTTTCTTCAATTGTATTCCTTTTGTAAAGAGTTTGTTAATACAAGTTTTTAGGGTGGTTTCTTGTATCTCTTGTTCTTGCTATTTATCATTCTAGTTACTTGTTTATCTGATTTATTTCCATGCTTATTGCTTTCACAAATGTAATCTATTGTTGGTTGATCCCCAACATGGCATTGACATTGTGAAGGTTTTCTTTGAGAACAAGATCATTAACTTTGGATTCTTTGATGTGAACTCACTTATTATAAGATCATTGTATATGTTATCGGTAGATTTTGAGGTGTTCTGTATCTTGAATGCATGTATGGTCTACCTATTTGAGATGGTGTAGATGCTTTTCATGATACTGGTCATTATTGAGTATACCTTTAAGGGAGATATGAAAAGATGGGATTTTTAATTCCAATGGTAAAACTGCTTCTATGCCATAAATGAGTGAATAAGGAGTAGCTCTTGTAGGCATATGGATATGTGTGTGATAATTACATAATGCTAAAACTAGTTGATTGTGCCAATCATCACCAAATTTGGTTACTATTTTTATCAAAATGCTATTGATTATTTTGTTAGTGGCTTCTGCTTGACCATTTCATTATGGGTAGTATGAAGTGGAGAATGTGTGTTTAGTATTTGGTACAATTTTTTTTACAATTTTATTCTTGAATGATGTTCCATTATAAAAAATAATGGCTATAAATAGGTGAGAGCATGAAATAATATGAGTCATGATAAAATTACAAATGTCTTCAATTGTGGTAGATTGAAGTGGAACTACTTTCACCCATTTGGTAAATTATTCTGTAGTTATGATTATGAACTTATGTCCATCAATGGATTTAGGGTTAATTTTTACATTGAGATCAAATCCCCATAACATGAATGGCCATAGAGAGACAATAGGTTGTAATTATTATGATGATGCATATTGCAAATTATTGTGTTGTTGACATTTATCACATAATTTCATATATTATAAACATTCATCTTCCATGGTAGGCCAGTAGTACCCCTATTGGAGGAGTTTATATGACATGGATTTTCCACTAAAGTGACCACCACACTCACTATCATGTATCTGAGCTAGAGCAATTTTGGCTTCTACTGAGGTTAATAACCATAGTAAGTATCCATCAAAGGATCATTTGAAAATGTCTCTGCCAATGATTACATAACATAGTACTTACTTTTGTAACTTACATTTGTCATTTTAGGAGAAAGTGTCTAGTGTAATAGATTTGTTGAGAAAGTTATAAATATTAGAGAACCATTATGGGGTTGCAAAGCTTTGTGTAGTAGTTAATATGAAAAGAGTGATCAAATCTGCATTAGATATTGATGGTGATTGTTATCATTTAATTGTAAAAAATACTTGATCATCATTGATGTCAATGGGAATTACAGATACAACACTAGCCATTGCATCTGTGTGTGTATTATATTTTTGGGGAACACTCTCAATAGAAAAATAATCAAATTGTGATGATAAAGAATGTACCATGTTGCAATATGGGATAATGTGTTCTTATTTTATTTGATAAACATCATTAACTTGATTGACCACAAGTTAGGAATCACCAAATACCTGAATAGACTTGATTTGGAGGGATTGCGCAGTGTATATTCTTAAGATAAGTGCTTCATATTTTGTTGTGTTATTGGTGTAGGAGAAACTTAATCGGTATTCAATTGGAATTGTGTGATTAAAAGGATTGATAAAGATGATGCCTACCCCTACACTAGATGTGCATTGATAGCCATCAAAGAACATGGTCTAGGTATTTGAATGAGTAGAATAGGCAATGAAATCATCTCTGAATGTGTCACTTAAAGGGTTGGTATCTAAAAATGGTGCTTCTACCAAATGGTCTTCAATGATTTAGCCATTTATCAATTTTTGCAGAACTATTTTTAAGTCAAATTTTATTAATTACATAACCCATTTTGTGATGTGACCAAAAAGATATGGTTTGTCTAGTAGGAACTTTAAGGTGTCTAATTTTGTGATAACTTGAGTCTCATTATTAACCATGTAATGTCAAAATTTTTATGTGGTAAAAACTAATTCTAGACATAATTTTTCTATTGGGGAGTAATTTTTTTCATAATCAACCAATGTGTAACTGATGTAATAAACTATGTGTTTGATATTTTCATCATCATGTTATGCTAAGAGTGATTCTAATGCATGATCTGTTACTAAGATATAGAGTAAGAAAGGCTTGTCTAGGATAGGTGGTACTAAAATGGGTAGATTAAGGAGATATTGCTTGATTGTGTCGACATTGTCTTGAAAATATTGATCTCAAATAAAATTTGTATCTTTCTTTAAAAATTGAGTAAATGACTAAGTTTTATCAACAAGTTGAGCTAAACAATGGTAGATTACTTAGATCTTGACTTGGAGGGATCAGAGTTGTTTTAATTTGGTGAGATGTGGCATACCAATAATTTCTTTGAGTTTCTTAGGATCAACTTCTATGCCATGTTGAGAGATAATGAAGCCTAGGAGTTTTCTTGAAGTAACTCTAAACACACATTTCTCTGGGTTTTATCAAAAATTATTTTGCTTAAGTCATCTAAAAATATTTTATAAATCAATAGCATGATGTTGTCATTATTTGGATTTAGCTAGTATATCATCAACATAATCTTTGATAGTATGGTGAATCAAGTCGTGAAAAATGTGCATCATATTACACTAATATGTGGCTTGGATGTTCTTTAATCCAAAAGGCATGACAATGTAACAAAATGTACCCTAAGGTGTTGTAAAAGATACTTTTTATTGATCTTCTTCAACAATTTTGATTTGATTATAACTAGAAAAACCATCCATAAATGATAACATTTCATATTTAACTATGGAATCTACTATCATGTTGATATTTGGTAAAGGGAAATCATCTTTAGAGCATGTTTTATTTAAATATCAAGAATTGGAACAACATCAAATTTGTTTGTTAGGTTTTGCTATGGGAACTATATTGGAAATCCATTCAAGATGTGCTATTGGGTGAATGAAACCAATAACTAAGAGGCATTAGATTTCATCTTTGACTAAGAGAGCCACCTTAGGATGCATTTTGAATTTTTTTTGTTTAACTAGTTTAACATTAGGGTGTAAAGGAATCTGATGGACTGCTATAGATGTATCAATTCATGGCATATTTGAATAAGACCAAGCAAAGAGTTATAGAAAATTTATTAAAGTTTGATGGACATCAGCATCCTCTTCCTTTTTGAGGGTAGAGGCTAATAAAACAATGTGGGGATCCTTGTCAGTTCTAAAATTGAAATTTATTGTTTATTCGTTAAGCAATGTAGAACGATCAAGTGTATATGGAGTTATAGGAATAGTATCATTTGAGTCAACTAATATATCAGGGGAGGAATCTATATTTTTACTAAAGTACACATGGGCATTTGTGTGGCTTGGAGATATGTTTTTATGATAACAAGATGGGAGGTCCTCATATGCTCCAAGAAATTGTAGGAAGGAGTCATCGCTAGAGAATTCATTTAATGTAAACATATCAGGTGAAGCTATATTGTCGATAAGATCAAGGTAAACCAATGATAATGTAGAATTATGATTAATTGTATTGTTTATAGGTGCAATGGGTAGACAAAATTTTATGTGTTTTGAAAGGGTGGGAGAAGATTTATCATGATTAAGGCTAAATTGGTATCCAAGCCCTTGCATTTTATGTTGTGTGGATGCCTTGATAGGATTAACTATTCCTTATTAATGATTTCTAAGTCCTTTGCCATGATATCCCATTTTATTAAGATATTTAAGTGTAAAAGGTTAAGTGAATTGGTGATCTGGTGCTAGTGTTATGACATAATTTGGAATTGTTTGATTTTGTGTATGGTCTGAGGGTGCATTATGAGTGATGAGTTATGTAGGTATACTACCTAGATTAAAGTGTGGGATATAATTCTATGGAGATTCAATAACTTGAAAATATTAAAAAGGTTCATTATATATTGGGGATGTGTATATGTAACCTTTGTGACTAAATTTTAGATAAGCATGGATTGTGGAAGCGATTGCATGCATATCATGAATCCAAGGCCAACCAACTAATAAATTACAATTAAGGTCATTTGGCATGACTTGGTAGGTTGTTGGTAGTGTCTTAGGCCCTAAGTAAGATTGAGTGTTATTTGACCAATTAATTTCTGTGGAACATGGGAAAAACCTCTGATGTTCATATCAGAATGGTCTAGATCTTGAGGTTGTATGTTAAGATGTTTAAGAAAGGATATGTTGAAAATGTTAAGTCCTAAACCATTATCAACTAACACTCTTTTAAGTCCCACATCATCAATTCTCAATTTAATATACAAAGGTAGATTTTGTTTAATGATGTGTTGTGGGGGTAAATCCTCTTTTTCAAAAGAGATATGCTCTTTGATCCATTGCATTGTGTTGAGGATAGATCCAACATAGGCTAGTTCAGCTGAAATAAGAATTCTAGTATTATGAAGGGATACATACAATACATCTTTGTAAATATTTGATCATTGAAGGAGCTCAAGAATAGAAACTATATCTAAAGGGGTGCTAGCTTGAGTGGTAAATCTATAGGCTTGGGTGTAATGAACCTGCCTATCTTCATAAACTTGGGTGATAGTATGGACCACATGATCTACTATAGGCATAAAGCTGGTAGTAGATGCAGGATAAGAGATAGATGCATGCAGTTTAGAAGGAGGAGGGATAGATACAATTTCTAGTGTTTGCTTGTGTCTAGTAGCGATAGGAAGATACTTAAAATTTTCCAATGAGTTATATGCATGTTGGTAGAAATCATGAATATGAAGTGAAATGCATAAATTTTGAGTTGTATTTATGCAATAATATGTTTATAAATAACATTCCTTAGTGAGCAAGGGATAGATAGTATGGAGCTATGCATTGATGCATAAATAACTTTGACATGTTCTATGATATGTCTAATATGTTTAGCAAGATAAACTTGAATTTTTTTCCATATGAGAGATAGAGAGAAAAGGGTAGAGAGTATGAAATTATGCATGATGGCATGGAAAATTTTGACATGTAACATAACATTTCTAATGTGTTTATCACAATGGAGTTGGTAATTATTTTGTATGCAAAAAAGAGAATATGCAAAAAGAATTTTGACATTTTGTGCATTTTTGGCAATAAATTTTGTAATATCATCCCATATGATGAAACATAAGCATGAAATGAAAATCATGAAGCTTTGTACTAACATATGATAGACTTCATCATTAATGTACATGACAGGGCCGATTATGGTTTCCTTATTGTTTGCAAGAAATGTAAGAAAAACTTATACATAAGTGAGAATCATTTTTGCTATTTGATTATGGATGTAAGGTGATAATTCAAGAACAAATAGGTTCTAGTACATGTTACTAGGGATTTAACAACGATAGTTTTGCAAAATACTATGAATTTTTGAAATTGAAATTAAATTTATGAGTTAAGTATGCAAGATAAAATTCATTAATTTATAGGAAAGTGTTTTATTTAATGGGACCTAGTAGATTTAACTAGGGTTTCGAGATTTGTTTTTTTGAAAATTACTATGATTTTTTGAAATTTGAAGTGATTTTTTGATTTTAATATGAACTAAAAATTCAAAAAATGATTGGAAAATTACTAGGAGTAGTTGATGCAACTAGGATTTGAAATAAATTTATTTTAAAATTTACTTTAAATTTTAAAATTTGAGAGGAATTTTTGATTTAAATATTCAAGAAAAAATTCAAAAATTAATGGGAAAAATTAGCTAGGAATTTACCCTAGGGTTTCTAGGGTTTTTATGCAAAATTCAAAGTCAGGTTCACCAAATAATTTATTTATTTTTGAGAATAATGTATTTTAATTATAATTAATAAATAGGTCTAGAGTAAAGTAAATTAGTAAATAATGTGAAATAAATAAGCCACTAATTTATGTAAACAGGTTGTATTTTTGCCTTTTCTAAAAATAGTAATAAATGAGAGAAAATATGACTTAGCTTATTCTGAGCTATCCAATATGAGACATGGCCTAAAACTTTAGGTACAGGATTGGGACAGTGTAGAAAATAGCTTTTTAAACTTCATTTTTTAAAAATAGGTTAGCCACTTGGGCTTGTACCTATCCCAACTAGATAATGGTAGTCATATGCACAACTCTCTCTTAATATTGAGCCTACTAAGCCTATGCCTATCCTACTCCACCACTACTAGTGGATGTAGCCCATCTCCACATGCCTATAACTACCTCATAACCTCCCCTACTAGTCTAAACTAACCTACCTAAGTTGGGGTAGATGGTACTATGAGATCATCTAATGTGGTGGGGTCATATGGTACTGACACCCCATCTAGAATATCATGGTGTGTTCCCATCACCAAGGATCCCCATATGACCTCCTCCTCATCCAAAGTATCTATAAAATTTAAACTAGATAGATATTAGATCACATAAACATCTAAAAATCTATCTATCTACAATCACATACAACTAGTATTCTATATCAAAAGTAACTAAAAATTACAACATTTATCACCTATTCTAGTGTCACCAATCACCGTCTCCTCTTCTACTCATTCATCGAGTACTATCTCTCCATTGTCTCATCCCCCAAGCACCTTGTCTATGAGATGCCTCCTAATCAACATAAACCATGGGGTCACCACGCATGCATGCCTCTAGCCTTTCTTTAATGGTGCCTCTATACACTAATTATACCTTAGGATGACTAATGAGTCATCTTAGATGATCACCCTCTATTCTCTATCTCATCACTGACACCTCCATCATTGGTATGATTGAGGTGGTCATTACTCCTCTTGATGTGGTGTCAGCTATGGTACTTAAGATACTCTTGCATCCATGTCCATTTCCTCTCTAACTGCTAGCTATCATGCTCGACCAATCCATAGTCTCACACACTATGGTACGATCTCTAGTCTCTCAACTAGCACTCCTCTTCCTCCTCATCTCTCTCACATGTCAAGCCAAAAATGTAGACACTACTATAAGAGTTATCAAGTCAGGGAGTCTAAATTATCTTAGTAATCATTCTACTAGATGCAACTCTACCCATTAGGTGTAGTGGCTTATGATCTGTACTCATGCTAACCTTAGTGACATAGTTTCCCAACTCAGCCAAACAATCATAATGTGTGCATAGGGATACCACATAATCTCTCCTCATATGAGCATATATAGTACTAACACATGGGCCATGACCCATGCCACCTAATCCTATCTCCATCTCAACACTTGAGGCAATCAATCATTGACCATATGGGGTAACCTAGTTGGCTAATATGTCAAGAACCTATCATATATCGAAGCACTCAACAATACCATTGGTCCCATGGTCTTCTTCCCTCTGGACAACATTCCATACATATCATGCATAAGCTAAACCCAGATGATATTACCAAAGTCATAGAGTGCCCCCTGATCTAATATGGAATAGTACAAGGCTATCACATATAATGGTATTTTTTCGTCTAACTTGTGACACAACACTCATGTTATCACAACCTTTTAGATATTTGGAATTTATGCAATATAAACATAAAAAACTCACCCTTAGTCCCAGATAAATCCTATCTGAGCATATCACCCATCAAGCTAGTGCTCATCTCTCCTCCTAATCATCTGATGTCCTTATGATCACTAGTGTCCCCCTATAGGAAGTTTAAGTAATGTATAGACATACTCTAAAGTGATATCAACCTCTATGGTATCCCTATCCACCACCCATCTAAATATGTTATCCAAATACTTCCAAGATCCTAGGAACATGACCACAAAATCAACACTAAGTAGGATCCACCACATCTTCATGATGCCTCCCGATCTTAATATGACTAATCTAGCCCTATCTACATCCATCAAACACTCTAATAGATATGGAAGCCATGATGCGTCCACCAATCACTAAAATATTTAGTGTCTCTATAAAAATCAAACAAAAAAATATGTATTAGACCTCCATGTCACTCATAATCAAAATACATTCTTTCAAAATTCATAAAAATAAACTAATTTACCTTAATTTATTAATTCTTTACCAATTTGACTTATTTCAACTAAATCAGCCCTTTAAGTACTAAGTTAGCCACCTTATGGTTTAAAAGTACTATATCATCCATCTTCTTCCATTTTAGTACTATATCAACCACTTAAAAACTAACAAAGTCAACCATATAGTACTAAGTTGACCACATTATACTTAAAAAACCAAGTTGGCCCTCTTTTTCCCTTAGTAGTACTATATCAGCCACTTAGAAAACATACCAAGTTGACCATGTAGTACTATGTCAACCCATTTCCCCAACAAATTAAGTCGGCTATGACCTACTAAGGTGACCCACTCAAATTTTAATTTTATACCAACTAAGTTGACTTGGTCGACCTTGTTATTTCAATGTAATGATTTTTTAACCCTTTATCATAACTGCCTTGGGCATTTATTACTTTGACCCTTTCCTACTCAGTACCACATTTGACCCCTAGTATCCCTAAAAATTTCCTAGGGTTCATTCTGGTCTCTATATTTTGTCTAATTAACAAATTTCTATAAAACACTCAATTTCAAATGAAAAACATTCAAAAATTTGAATTTTTTAGTTGCTTACCTATGCTACACTCACTACAACCACTATGCATCTTCCCCATCTCAGCTATTGTCTCCTCACCATTTTGGCTCTTTTGGCTCTCAATAGGTCTCTCAAAGCTCTATTTTTATTAGAATAGAAAATAATAACAAATGAATTCTCTTTCACCCTATTTATATTTACTATTCAAAATTATTTACCCTTCAAAAATTTACTGTCAAATTTCTTATTTTGACCATAACTTTATTTCTACTAACTCATTTTTTGAACCATAAAAAGTTTTAGAATCCTGATGTCATAGAGAATCTTTCTAATTATTATATGCCTATATTTCAATTTTTTTGATTTTTTTGATCTTTTTTGCTAATCTCTATAGGTTTGCCTAATGTTATTCACATTGGATGACTTCACATCTCTTGTATTTCCTTATTTATCTACAACATTAAGGTAAGTAAAGGTATGTATTTTTCAATTCTATCCTTTTCATTTATTTTATTTTCTCCTTACTACACTTTATTTAGCATCAATGTTATGTGTCATCATGTTGTTTTCCTAAAGCACCATGTCGTGTTGCACATATGTGACACATGATGAGATTTGATTGGGGCATATGTATACACATAATATTTTCAAACTTATCAATTAATGATGTTTTCTATCTTGCAAGAACCCAATGAGTCTCAATCTCGCTGAGTGAATGCCATAAGGGGTGCACGAGGAAAGGGGTGAGCAGACCATTGGTGCTTCATAGGATTGTTATCCCTTTTACCACTTTCTATCTACATACTTGTCCCCTAAAAACCATTCCCATCAGCTTGGCCTCTTCTTTTACACACTCCTCTAGTCTTTTACTACCTTCATTAGCCCTTGTTCTAACCTAAAACCCTCTTTGATAGTTTACATGACTATGTTAGCTATGTCAACCTTATACTCTTATTGAAACAACTTATTTAGGGTCTAGGTTGACCCTTGTCTGACCTAGTCCATGACCTAGTGAGTTTTTTCCAATAACAATACTAGGTCGATCAGGTCAACCTTATTAATTGAAACTTTTGGAAGGGTTTAGGGTTAGGTTTGCCTATATAAACACAATCATTTTGCCATTTTTAAGAGAAGAGAATAAGATGTAATATATATTATGCATCTTATTATCCACCATTCTACTTGAGGAGCAAACATAAGGTTTCATACTTTCTTTGGAGATATGGATCTTGTCTTATAGAGAAGTCTTTTGGATACATTGATAGGTTGTGTAGCCTAGAGCTGATTTATACTTGTCATCCTTACATACCACAACAACCTATTGCAAATAAGCTTAGCCAAGGGAGATATTGAGGCTTGATAGGTTTGTCTTCAAAAATAAGTTTTCTTAACTTTATTCCTCCTTTGTAAGAGTAGATAGATATGCATTTGCACTTCTCTTCCATACATTAGTATTTCATATACATTGACATGAGTATATGTCTTCTATGCATGTTTAATTTTTTGTGTTTATTACCCCTAATTTGTGCCATAATATTTGGTGAGCACCATATTAGCTTTTTAATTTAATCATTATTATAGTTAATATGAAAACATAGGACTTAGATAGGGCTATTGTGTAGTTTTATTTGACTGGAGGCTTTGGAACCCTCCTCAATGATATTATTATGGTAAGATGTCCCCTAATTAGGTCTAGTAGATCCATATTTTTCATGACCATAATTATATAATTTATCCCCAATTTGAAGTGTAATTAGGATCTATCTTCTCTGAGTTAAGATTGATTTATAGATTTGATGCATTTTTCATTGCATACATAATCTAGAAAAGTGACATAACAACTAAGAAAAAGTTATTTGTATTATGTTTTATGATTAATAAAGGTGTTTAATTGAATGATAAATAATTATTATTATGGTATAGACATTTTATAATTAAGAAGTATCAAAACTAGTTCATAAAACTAAAATTATCCTTTATTTATAGCTATCGGCCTATGTACATGCCTGTTAGGGTTTTGAAGACAAAAATTACTCTATCTTGAAAAATAAACATTTAAAATTAATAAAATTTTAAAGAATGGTGTAAAAGGATATTTTTAAAGTTTTATACATTGTTTAGAGTGATTTGGTATGTTGAGGTAAATATATTTATATTTATTAGTCTACAGCGTAAAAATAAGGCCTAAAAACCCTATTTTAGTGTTTTATTGTATTTTCAAGTTGGATAAAGGTAAAAATGAATATGATAAGTTGAAATAACATTGAATAAATTTGGATAATTAATATATATCATATTTATTACTTGGTTTATTTTCAAAATTAGTACATAAATATTTTGGCCTAATCTCTCTCTCTCATAAGCAAAGTTGTAAGTTTGATTTTTCTTAATCCCTCCATAATTTTTGGTATCAAAGCATGGTTTTGGTTGTAATTAAAAGGTGACCTAAGGATAAATATTTTATTGATAAGATTTAAGAGGATGTTGTGAAAATTAAACTTGTAATAATGGTACTTAGAGGAGCATCCAAAGGTGGTGTTAGAGCACATCAAATAAGACAACCAAAAGATGTATTGTTAGAGGAGATAATAAAATTGTAGGCATGTTTGGAATAAATATAATTTCTCAAATAAGAGGTGTTGTAGAAGGTGATGTGAGTGAATGAGAGGAATAAGCATAAGAAGAGGTTATAGAAGAAGAAAAAGAAGAAAGACTCTTGAAATCGGTCATAGGAATAGGATCCAAGCCCAAATTAGAGGTTTTAGTATATGGTGGTAGTCAATGTTGAAGAATTTATAGATTAGATAGATACAATAGACAAATATTTTAATTAAAAAATAATATTTGAAGATAAAAATGTCTTTTTTGCTTGTACAAGGTTGAAGGGACATGCATTTATTTGGTGGGATAGTGTCCAAAAGTAAAGAAAGAAAAGAGGTAAAGAAAAAATCAATTCATGGGATAGAATGGTATCTAAACTCAAATCCAAATTCATGCTTGTAGACTACTCAATTTTTTTTTCAAGAAACTCCAAAATTTGAAGTAGAAAGACATGAGTACAAAATATTACATTGAATAATTCTACAAGCTTACAATCAGAGTTGGTCATGTAGAAGAAGATGTTGAGAAAATAACAAGGTATAACAATGGTTTGAGATTATATATTCAAGATGATATCAATTTTTTATCTCCAAGATTAGTTGAATAAGCTTATCAATATGATCTTAAGGGAGAAGAAAAGTTGTTTAGAATACAAACTCAATAATGTAAAGGATGAGGTAGAAATTTTAGAGCTAGAGGATAATAAGGTGGTAGAAGTCAATTGCATGTTCATAATTAAAAAGCAAGAAACTCTCAAGGTCAATACAACAATATAAGAGGAGGATATTCATATAAAGGAATAAGGTCATATATAGGAGGTAGACGATAAGGTTTTAGGGAGAAATGTTTCAAATGTAATAGGTATGCTAGCCATAGGGCGTATGAATATCCCAAGAATCTACAAACAAACCATATAAGAATTGAAGATAATAATCAAGTTGTTCAAGATGAGAAATAAAGTGTAGAATCAATGTCACATGTGGAAGAACTTGAATTAAGAGAATATTTATCGATTAAGAGGGAACTATTAAAGCCAAATAAAAAGGTGAAGGAACCAACCAAAAGGAAGACCTTGTTTAGGAATACATACAAATCCAAAGTTAAATGTTGTAAGAATATCATTAATAGTGGTGGTATAGATAACTTAGTTTCTTTAGAAATGGTTGAAAAACTACGATTTAAAATACTAATACATTCTACACCATACAAAGTATCTTGGTGACAAAAGGATCATGAAGTACTAGTTAATGAATAATTTAAGGTTGATTTTTAGATTGGTAGATATAAGGATGAAGTACTTTGTGACATTATGAATATGGATGTTTTCCATGTATTATTGGGTAGACCTTGGCAATTTGATAGAAGGGATATACATGATGGAAATGATAATACCTATACATTGGAGAACAATGACAAGAAACATACCTTGACACTATCAAAATATGGAAATGAATCAATTGAAAATAATACTAAGGTGTTGATAGTAGGTGGAAAGGAATTATGATAGCTAATAAAAGAATAAAAGATTGATTGTGCATTGGTTATCAAGCCCAAAACAATTATTACAACAACTAAGTTGACTGATTTTCCATTATAATAAAAAAATTATTTGGATGAATATGTGGATATAGTGGTTGATGAGTTTCCTAATGAGTTACCACCAATGAGGAGTATAATATATCATATGAATCTCGTTCTAAGAGCTAATTTACTAAACAAAAAGAATGACACCTAAAAAGATTGAAGATATCAAAAGGTAAGTACATGAACAATAAAGTTATGAACAACCTATAGAGGAAGAAGATATCATGAAGGAGAAGATAAAAGTTATAGAGTTGAGGGAATTTGGCTGACATGTAGAATTTTAGATAGAGGAATAAAGTAGCCAAGTATAGTTGCATGTTTCAATGGTGGAAGCATTGGATGTAGAAGTTGTGTAAGTGCACACAAGAAGATAATTGAGAAGGTTCAAGTATGCAAGGGATTTTAAATTTAAGGTGTTATTAATGAGAATAAAACCTTAGATGTGGTTGATATGGAGCTTTTAAGATCTAATTATGAGAGTGGAAAACATGATAAGCATGCTAACATTGGAGAAATGTTGGACAACATGCCTTTGAAGCATGATGAGGTGGTTTATGAGTCAAATGATAGAAATATTGTTTTCCATAATATGTTTTTGAATTATGTAGGTCCAACCATGGATAATATGTCAAATAGGACTAAGTGTGGAGCAGTCTAACCTATTCATTAGTATGAGAGATGAAGTTAGAATCTGACCAAGTGATTGATATGGTATCAGTGATTAGAGAACTTATTAATATTAATGTTATAACTAATATGAAATATATTCAAGATAATTTTGAGATAATATAGTGTGATATAACATGGGAACAAGTTGGTTTTCAAGGAGATATACAGGTGAAAGCTCAATTACAGATAATTGAGGAAGAAGAAAAGATGAAACTTAGGGAGCTTGATGTAGGAGCATATGCTTACAAGTATCCTTTTTTTGTTTTTTTATATTAGTTTTGGATTTTATTAGGTTTATTTAGTATTTTTTAGTTATTATAGAGGTTATAAAATCACTATCATTCTGATATTTGTCCATTTTAGCTTGTTTTCTATTTTCCTGCCAAAACTACCTATTTAAAAATTTGAATTTGTGAAGGACATTTGAAGGCTCTTTATCATCTCCTAGTTCAAAAAAAGGTCATGATAATTAATTTATGGGTTAAATAAGGTATTATACATGTTTTATAATAATTCAAATGTCCTAACTCAAATGCAACTATGTCAAACTCAATCAAAGTTAGGTCTTAAGTTGGGTTTACTTAGATAGTTGGAAAGAGTCTAAGAATTTTAAGGGTGAAGAGGGGAGAAGACAGAGTGAAAATAGAGTAAAGTAAATGGGAAAATGTGATTCAAATATATTAGTTTCATTCACATTCCTAAGATAAATTATTTCACTATTAGGCCTAAACTGATTCGATTTGGCTCATTACCCAAATGTATTCATTTTATTTTCAAAGTCATAATATAATATTATTGCATAGACTATCTCTTGATTTATCATAATAATATATTATTAATATTGGTATTTAAATACCAATTTCCTTATCCTTTTTTAAATATATCTTTATTTCTTTCATCCTTGTATTCTAATTAGAAGACACCCTTAATGACCTTAAACATGGTTCTTTAATCTGAAGACTGCGATCTACTTTTGAATAAAATCCTTTATGAAGATTTAAAAAAATAATAATTATCTAATAATTTTTATAGGGATATGAGGATCTTGAATATTATTTTTATTCAATCTTCTTAGTATCTTTTGGATCATGAAAAACTCAACCTCAAAACTCAAACAACAAACTTAGCTTGTCAATAGGCCTAATTTTGCTCTTACGGGCCTATAAAAAAATTAGGGTGAAAAACTTGTATTACCTCTCTAAATAGGCTCAAATTTATGAATAACACTATATAAATATTTATATAAGGTCAATATTTCAATTCCCAAGTAAGACTAATTCAAATCTCTCTTTTAGGTCTTATATCAATGAACATCTACAACACACTTAAACATAGTCCTCTACGGTTGAGTTAGGAAGGAGTATTTAGACATAAGGAAAATTTAAAATGTTTAAGATAATAATAATGGACCTATGAAATATTTTACACAAATTAAAAATACTGACTAGGTCACCAATGACCAAGAAACTTGTTTTAATCTCAATTCTATTTCAAGACTGCCTATAGGCCTATTTGTTCTTAAAAAGGTGTTTTTAATTATAATATCATCAAATTATTATTGTTTATATTTATTGATAAAATATATTATTCTTTTATAGATTATAAACCAATTCCATTTATTGGTTTCTCAAGGAATTGGACTCAACAACAATATTGATCTTTTAAGTCTAAATAGGCCTAGACTATCTTCTTGTTTGGTATTAATTCAATACAATCAACCAATAACTTGAAAAACATTACCAAAATGTTTTAAAATGATAATAAAACAATAATAAACCTTAATTTATAGTTTGGGATCCAAATTACAAATCAAACAATCAATTTTTTTTACCTTCTTAAGCTTGCTCGATGGTTACCTACAGGTGGGTCAAAAAGCAATCATCTGTAGATGAAACCACATGATGAATTTGAAATTGAAACAAATTTAAATGTATTATATAAGAATTATAATGTATTTCATTAAAATTTAAATAAATTTTATTGGTTAAGTTTTAAGTTATGAGCATTTTTGTACAACAAACTCTGATTTAGGGTTTTACAAGAAAATAGGGGACCTAAGAGCTATAAAATGATAGTTCATAAAGCTCATACACATTTGTAACTCATTATCACTCCTATAAGGACATGAGAAACCATATATTACCTCTCCAAACTTATATTCAAGATCCTACATTAAGAAATATGTCTAACAAGCTTACTATAGGTGACTATAAACATGAAAAAAATAGAATTTTAAGGACTTTTGACTATCCAATTTTGAAAACGAACAAAAGGATATCATAATTTCAATAAATCCTTATTATTAAAATTGAAAAAAATATGATATACTAAAATTAATTATTAATTTCCTTTATTAATGTGATAAAAACCATACTGATGTATGTACAAACCTTTGATAATAATGATAGACTTGACATTAGCCACTACAATCATGGATTTTGGCTTTTTTATGCTTGTCTTTGACCTTGAATGCCTCCTTATTTGTAGATTATATGCATATGTCATAGTTTAAGACTTCACAAAGATTTTAATGACCAATTTTAGTTGATATTCTCATTCAACCACTCAAACTTAAGATAAAAAAGGACTTGTTATGCATAGTCTTTTTGTTATATTTGCCTTATTAGGATCCTTGGATAACTTAGACTAAGCAAACATATAATAGACTCCTAGACACTTCATATAACAATAAAACACTCTTTAAAAATCATAATAATCCTTGTACAATTTCATTTATTCATATATTTACAAAATAAACATTTGAAAATTCAAATTCTAAGTTTTGGAGGGAAACTCTCCAAGGCCTCCAAAGGTTATAAAACAAACTCCCAGTGCTTTAACAAGGTTTGTTATGATGTGAATGAACTCAAAATCATAAAAGCATTAAAAATATTAGTTTTTTATCTATTTAATAGGATGATCCTACATCGGACTGTAAGGAGATAAGAAAAAGAGGCCAAGTCTCCAAGATTTGACAAGATTTTGAAGAAAAGAAGAAAAGTTTAGGAAAATAGGTTTGTACTAAGACTGTGTTACAAGTTTGCATCAAATAATAGAGAAAACACTTAATTTGAGTTTATTATTGAAACTAAAATCTCGTAATATGTGTAAGTGATTATTTTTTTACTTTTCAATCATTATTTTTTGTTTTGGAACAAAATTATTATATATTACAAGTTTAAGAATAACTATAGGTTTCTACAGTCAAGAAAAAGGTCTTTTATAGTCAAGAAATGTATATTTTTAGCATGTTTTAATGGTGTTAAAAATTAAAAATTGGGTGGTAGAGTAGGGATCAAGTGTGGAGTCTTATAAAACCATAAATATCTCAAAACTAATCTTAAAACTAAAATTTCTAATGATTATTAGCTCATTGCTTGTGTAGTCTAGAAAAGTGACATAACTGTAGAGAAAACATTATTTTCATTGTGTTTTATTATTGATAAAGGTGTATAATTTAATGATAAATAAATATTATTTTGGATTAGATCTTTTCAATTTAAAATATTCAAAAATAGGTCACAATACTCAAATTATCCTTTATTTACCACTCTCGACCTATGTATAGGCCTACTAGGGTTTTGAAGTCAAAAAATTAATATATCTTGAAAACTAACCCTTAAAAATTAATGAAACTTTGAGGAATGGTGTATGAGGATGTTTATAAAGTTTTACAATGGATTTGGAGTTATTTGGAATCTTGAGGGAAATATATTTATATTTCTTAGTTTGCAAGCCTAAAAATAAGGCATAGAAACACTATTTTAGTGTTTTCTTGTATCTTCAAGTTGGATAAAAGTAGAAATGAGTATGATGAGTTGAGAAAAAATTGAATGGATGTGGAAAAGGATTTTATATCATAAATATTCCTTGATTTATTTTCAAAATTGGTGCATTAAAATTTTAGCCTAATCTCTCTCTCATAAGCAAAATTGCAAGTTTGATTTTCCTTAATCCCTCCATCAAAATCATAAACACCTATAAAAATACATCCATAGATAACAGATCCATGAGTCATATTGAAATACACACACACACACACACACACATACATGGTTCAAAATTTTATACTTCATGATACAAAATGAAACAATATAGTACAAAATCAACTCTATGGCTAAGGTCCATGCTCTCCATCTAGTAGAGGACATGCTAAAATACCAATAGAGACCTATCTAAACTATCCCATATATTATATCCATTGTAGGTACCATCTGAGTGACTATATCCCTTGTACCTACCCCTATAAATTATCTAACTAGGATTGTGATATTGATACCTGACCCATTATAGCTAAGTGAATGATTCTTTTCTAACCTAGTGCTTGTCAGGCCTATAGCTCTCCCTAGGTAACTCCTAATGATACTGTATCTTGGGATCCATCTACTAGTGTCCAAATATTTCAAGTATCCTCTCTAACCAACCTAAACTAATTATAATAATCCTAGGCAAAATGCACCAAAGGATCAATCATCTTTATATTATCATGTTGTGGCAACACATCATCTAGAATATCATGGTGTGTAGTCTCCACCATGGTCTTCCATTGGGCCTCCTCTACCACAAAATATATAAAATATACACAAACATAACATTAAATATCATATATAATTCAAACCTCATATATTTATTTGAAGACACATGTTATGAATTATATAGCACCTCAGTCTTGTACACTAGGCAAATACATATCATGGATGTACCTTCAACTTATAGACCTTTTCTAATACCAAAAGGCTCACATACACTCTCTCTTTGTGTCTAATTACTTATCTCTTAGTCCAACCAATGTCATTCTGATGACTCAGACCTTTTATCTTTCCTAAAATGTTATAAACTTACTTATTTTCCATCTCTACAATTTTTGAACCAATGCCTATTTTCTAGTTATTCAGACATTTTTGTCCTAGTCAAATGCCTATGTCGACACAAGTGCCCTATCATAAAATAAGTGTCTAATGCCCTTAAGTCATACAATTTACAAATGAAACATAATCCTAAGGTTGACCTATGTGATTTAGTGTGAGATATTCTCCAAAGGGATTGGTATAAATGCAAGATCAACCCTATTTCATTCCTCACCTAGCAAAGACCTAGAAAAGGCCAAAGATAGCTTACCAAAATCACTCGATCAAGCACTCAAGTAAGTAAATATTCCATATTTTCTCTTATTTATATAAAAATCATAGGGACAACATATTCATAGTTTTTAAGTATTGAAGGATCAACCCAAGATCCATATTTTTCAAGTTACAAGTTAGGTCACTATTGTACTTGCTTATCACACATTGCATGATTCATACAAAAGATAACACATAGGGGAGAACTACATAATTTTGAGGCTATATTTAGAGTATTGAATATGTAGGCAATAATCATTGATAGAAGGGTATTTAGGGAATCTTGACACTAAGTGCCCACTAAACTATTTTCCCACAACCATAATGAATATGAAAAACTAGGGTTTTTCTATTTGATAAGGAGTGATAGTCCATGACCCAGATCTAAAAGCACAATATTGAAGGTGATACAAAACCCAAAAACATACAAATTATTGCATATATTTTTATTAGGTATATAGTATAAACTTGAGTCCAAGTTAGAAAATATCATCAACATAACCATCTTAGGTCAATACAAGTGTCTAAAGTTATAAAAGTACAATTTATAGATCCAAGAAACTAATCTAGAATTCAAATCTAATATAATTTATGTATTTTTAGATCTAGATCTATAATAAAATTTGAACTAGTTAAGTATATCTATTTCATTATCATTAAAATATCTATCATAGATGTACTTTCTATTTTTAGCATATCTCAACATAATAATTTTAGTATATACTTATCTAAGTTTCATAACTAATTGGCATGTTTTAGAGATAGTTTGCTATACTTGTGCCCTAGTCTATCTCTATCATTTTAACCCTAGATTCATAATATCTATATTTAAGGGTTAAAAATTTGGTTAACCCAACCTTTGTGTCTTTGTGTGTAAACCTTAGTTGGCTTAGGGTTTCCTATTTTCTAATTTATAAATGTAGTAATTATTCAATTATAGTTTCTAATATCATTATTTATTGCTACTTATCATTTGTATGCCTTTCTTATCTGATTATCATATCAATTTTTAGAAAATTTTAAATGGATTCAAAGGATCCTCTTCCTCCTCAAAACCCTAAGGAGGGTGATAACTATCATCCCTCTAACCAAGTCCATGTTATTACTCCTTAAAGGGGTAAGGTGGTTGGTATATGTATTTATGTTTAATTTGAAGCACCTAGAGTTTGTGATTGTGAATCCATAAAATATAAAATCACCCTTATGAAAAAGTTAATAAAAGAGTTACATATTCATATTACATACTTACAGAATCCAATACAAGGTAGTGTTAATCATGTGTTTGCATCCTCATGTACCAATATTATGCCAAATAAAGTTCATATGCAAATGAAAAACTACAACATAACACATCTAAAACAAATGATTCAAAAAGTTAACAAAAGGTTACCAAGATTTTAGGTGAAATCCTAAGAGAAATGATTTGACACAAAGTGATCAAACTACCTTTCCTACATCCTATAAGGAGATCCAAATATTATTATGCATATCATAGAATGCATGGTCACCATATAGATTATTTTTTTGTATCAAATAAAAAAATACAAAGTCAATATGGTAGTGGTGATCACACCATTGATACATTAACCAAGAAAAACACTCACATTATGAGTACCTTTCCTAAACCATAAGTTTCAAAACATAAAATATGGGTACCCAAGGAAAATTCAAAGTAAAAATAGTTTTAAGTACCATAACCAAAGGTTTCAAAAATTCCAAATGATATAAAATTACCAAAGGAACTAATGATACTAAAACCACAATAAAATAAACCACGTGAGCTACCTTTATTAGTCAATATCTAATAATAAGAGAACACAATTCCAAATGATTATACCAATGGTGATACTATTCCTAATACAAAACCAAATACGGATAAAAATAAGGTAAAGTATGTAGCTCAATATGTTCATAAGGTATTAACATCTGAGGTGCACATGGATACAAATAATGGCATACTAAAAAGGTCACACTCACATTATGTCATAGTTCCTTTTTCATACACAAATGTTAAAAATGATATATCATTACTTCAAGAACAACCTAAGAAGTTATATCTTTCATATACTACTAACATAGAATATTGGTATGATCCTAATGGTACTAATTGCAATATATATGATTATGACACACATGATACAAGGCCTCAACATAGGCATAACCTTGATGATATCCTTAGGTTATAGTAGCACTTTCACCCATACATGATCATGATACATCTAGGTTATATCATTCTATGGTCACTTTACATTATCATGTTTGGGCTCATATATGTACTTACACATGCATGTATCCATGCTTATATCTTTTATAGTGTACTTGATATGCTATGTAATTGATATTTTTTACTAACACATATATCTATCGACTAGTATGATATGTTTATGCCGGTTGATTATGATTTAATTTTTTCACTTCTTTGGGTGTCTTGCCTTGATATTATATTTCTTGTGTGAGCATTTGAATATGTTCCATTTTTTGCAACCCTCATGCCTTTGTTTTCCTCTTTGACATTTTAATATGTCATTAATTATTATATGTTGACATTTTAATATTTCATTCATAATTTTGTGGACATTTTACTAAGTCACATCCCTTTGATTGTGTGATATTTAAACATGCCCCTTATTTGTAATCTCCTTGGAACATTGCCCTTGATTTGATATCGAGTGATCTTTTGTGTGATATTGATTTTTTGTTAAGATTATATTATGACTATCTATATATTTCCATGATCTACATTATGCATCTTAGGACTTGGTGTGATCACATCATTCATGTAGGCACCTAAAATTGACCACCAATGGATTTATATCTGACTTTAGAGAAATTATTACCAACCTCTAGAAATTATAGCCTAAGAATTTTTGTAAGTCTCAAATTTGGCTTCATAACCATGGAAAGAAATCAAGTTGGCCCATAAATTAATTAAAATTGAACAAATGCAAATTGAATAAATCAAAATCTTACACAAATGTTCAAATCCCTAGCAAAAGTTTATTAACTTGAAAATTTTAATCTTAAGACTAATTAAATTCATCCATGAACAAATAAATCAATTATCAAAAAGGAGAATTCAATAAATATCCTAAAGAACATCTTAGAAGATAATCATTACCTTTTATGAGTTGTTCAAATGCAAAATATCTCAAGGCACACCTATTCATGCTAATCATGAGATTTTAGACACCTTTTAACTCTATTGGGGTTAACTAAGCCAACCAAGGTTAAGATTTAACCCATTACAAGTCATTTCAAAGCCTATAAAAGAAATCCAAGAGCTCTTCATTTGGAGAGCTTGGAACATACTAGAGTTATAATGATGGATTGTATTTCATGAAGTAAATGCATAATGTTATAATGTAAAAATAAAGCCAAGCCATCAAGCCAACCATGGTGCCAAGAGGAGATGGAGATAACCAAGCCTCATTGATGAAGACTTATTGAACACAATTAGAGCAAGCCAATGAAGAGATATCTTGGAGCAATCAAGGAAGGTAAGTAAATTTCTGATTTATTTGAATTTTAGTTGTGTTTTCAATTGGTTTTTTACTAAGATCCTCCCATGATCTAGGCCTAGATATGTTAGCTTTTTTAGTGTGTTGATTTCATTTTTTTTGTAACTAACACCATACTAACCTTGTCTCTTGAATTAAATTCCTTGATCACAAATGGCAAGCTCGATGGGACCCAACGTATCCCACATAGTAATGAGATAATTATGAAGCTTTTAAATCTTCATTTGGATGCTTGAAGCTCTCTAAAATTGATTTTATAACCTTATTTTGGATAGAATTCATTTTTGTTAAATTCTCATGTTTAATAGTGACCACCGATGGTCAGGTGAATCCATCGATGATTAGAATCTAACCGTTGATGATTCTAATTAACCAACATCGACTCTGTGTAACCATCAATGGCCAAGTTATAGGGGAGAAATGGACTTAGATATTTCATTTTATTCTTTTAGTCATTCCAATCTTTGATTTATCAATTTCAAGATCATCTAAATCCATCAAATAATCTTTGCCTTGTGAGTTTTTGTCAAATTTGAACTAACCAAGTTTAACCTAATGAATTTCATCTTTTGTGGTTTTGCCTTTGGGACCACAGGTCTTCATTGATGATATTTATCAACCACCAATGATTCTACTCAATCATATATGGTTAGATTTAACTGATTGGTGACAGTTGCCTTGAAATCACTGACAGTTATATGTGACCGCTGATGGTCACCATTTGAAATTAAATCCAAACATGAGAGCTAAATTTTAAACCTCATTTTCTCAACTGAGAAAGTGATTCAAAGTAGGGGGTTATAAACTAATATTTATAGGTTGAAGGATTGGTTTGAAGACAAAATTACATCTTTTTGACTAATTACACATTTCAATTTGGGTTATAAAAGGAACTTAGTCCAATCATGTACATTTGAATTTGGGTCTAAAATGAACATGTTTAATCTCACACATTTTAGGAATGGTTAAGTCTTAGAAACATTTTGTTTTTAGTGCTTAAAATGAATCTTAAATCTTGAACATTTCCAATTGGTGCTTTTTAACAAACCTAAGACAAATCTTGAACAATTGAAATCTGGCCTTAAAATTAACTTAGATGTTTTTAATGCATTTGGTTTTGTGTAATTATTTCCATTTTTGCACTTAATCCAAGAAGTGAAATGTCATAACACATTTCATTTTGGTGCCTTAAAATGAACTTAATGTTATATAGTTTTTATGCTTTTAAGAAAGTTCACTTTTATGCCATGTATGTTTGTTAATTATTATTTCTACAAAAAATATAGTGTGAGTATGCTCTCTCCCATCCCCTATAAGAAACTCATTAGATAAAAAGTGCCTTTCCATTGCATTAATTCCTAGTCTAAGGCATATAAGGAATGTTTCCTAAGTTTTCCCCAAAACTCATATAGTATTGGGTGATATAAAATTAACCCTAAAGTCTTTTTACTTGTATTTTATTTTCATGCATCTTGGCTTGTGGAGGGGATGCCATTACCTCTTAAAATTTATTTAGGTAAGCATTGACATAGGGTTTCATCTCCTAGTAGTGTTTCAATTCCTCTCCATGAGGGGTGTACAAATTGGGATCACCCTAATAGGATGGTGGTTTGAGCAGTTAAACCATCTCCATTAGTGGTAGGTTAAGCCAACATGTATGATCAATATGGACATCACACTACACTAAACAAGTGATAGATGTAATGGTTAAAAAAAAGACATGACCTTTTCACAACAAGATAATCGATGCAGACTTAATTGATGTGATTCTTATCTTATGTGCATATGTGAAAGTGTGTAGACATGGGATCAATCTAGATGGTTAAAAAATTATAGGTTTTAGTGAACCCTGCTTTGCCACACCTTGATAGGATTTAGGATGATATACTTAGTTGTAATTTGTCATTCTATTACTTGGTGTGTTATAACTAAAACTTGTTGTTTAAACCATGTCATGAATGAGTCTTGTGTCCAACATCACTCCATTATTTGAGGAGGTGTTATGCCATCCATTTGACACTTTGATTTAAACTTAGCAAAATTTTGCGTCAAAACATTATTAGTATAACTTGATTGAAATGGGTAATGTTATGCTACCCAAATAATTTCAAATCATGTGATTTTGAAAATCTTTGAAACATTAACCATTGTCACATATTTTAGGAGTGATAACACCATTACACTGCCCAAATTGTTTTAAAAGACTTGTTTTCTCTTGTATCCAAATTATCATTATTTAAACCAATTATTTGAACCTTATTAGATATTTGTTTAGCATAGTCACACTATTTAAATTAACCTAGCTTGTTGGTCATCAAAACCTAGTTTACCTTAGTTGAGTCATTGTTTAACTTTTCCAAGTTTAGATTCAAACATTGATTGAATTCTATTTAGGCCTCAACACACATGGGATGATACATAAATCTTTTTATTTTAGGTTGCTTAGCTTACGTTAATCCACTACTCAAGTTTAGAAACTTTATTGTTTGTGACTTTATTTGATAGAATCAGTCCATCTTCAAAGTGCCTTTTGTTTAGTGTTTTTCACCAATCAAATCATGTTTATGTCTAGAATCAATTGCCTAATCTTCACCAAATTGTTCCAAGTTTATTATAATAATCATTATCATCATCCTTTATTTCAAGCCTAGATTTTGACACTTTTTGGCTAAAAGTCCTAGCACAACCTGTTTGAGCCTATATTTTGACTCTACATTTGGATAAAAGACCTAAAAACATTTTTGTGTCCTAGTTTAGACCTAATTAAAACACATTTGGACATTAGAGTGGCTTTTTATTTTTAGGTCATTTTGTTTGACCTTATTTGTGTAAAACATTTAACATTAAACATTTGATGTTATACTATTTTTTTCAAATCTTTGCATCAAATTTTTTGGAGATACAGCTCCACCCTTGACCAAGCTAGATCATGTTCAAAATCTGTCTTTTTATATAATTTTTTAGAGTTTACAGATCTCTAATCCATGATTTGACCATGGTTGAATATACACATAGTGGAAATATGTACAATCCATTATATGGATATGCTAGTACACAAGAGGACTTTATTTAAGACCCTTATAGAGATGTTGTTGTTTGGGAGATGGATTCCTATCCACCATACAACACTAAAATAGGTGAAAAAAGTCAATATCCTTTGGATAATTATTGGTTATCATGCCTCAATACACAAATAAAGATCAACAATAGATGACCTGATATTTATCTAGTGTACCTATGATTATAGAAAACATTAAACAATAACCTTATTATGGTATAATTCCATCAAAATATGAGATAGGGCATGATAATTTGCCAAATATATCAAGAGGGCTTTATAATATGTCTTATCAAAACAATGGACAAGCCTCTTCTAGAAATACTAATGCCATAGTACCACTACTATATCACTATCCTCATATGATTATTATGCAAAGAGGCCTTATAGAGGAACACTTAATTTAAATGAAAATAGCATACCAGACATATTGATACCTAACATGTAACTTTAATTAGATACCATGTCAAAAAAGCTTTTCATTGATTTAGCTCCTTTAACAAGAGTTTTAAGAGAATTATCTAGTTAATAAAATTAGGGTTTAGACCCATTTACATAAAACACTTCTGTTAAAAACATGTTTAATACCCCAACCATCAAGGAAGTGTATTATTCTTCTAAACAAAATAATGAGTAAAACATAGTGGATAATATATAAGTAGCATCTAATCCAGACCAAAGTGATGTTAGCACACAAAAATAGTTAACAATAAAATGTGCCTTTAACTAGCACCATTAGTGGTTTATAGACTCAGGGAGTAAGAGGTTATACTTCCCAACCTCAGCCAAATACCTCTAATCCTAAATTATCTACTTCTTATAGCACCCAACAATAAGGATTAAGTAGCTATCCAAAGTCTAGTGCCATGGTAAAACATAATGTGATGAATCCTACTCCTCCCCAATAGGTGACGAGTAATATTCCATAATAGCAAGCACCATCCAATCAACCCACATAATGAAGGCATAACATCTTTCCACCTTAATAGGAGGTAACCAATGTTCCACCTCGCTAGGTAGTAGCAAACATACCTCTTTAGTCATAGACTAACATGTTGATCTAAAACCAAACAATGTCTAACTAATAATGTATAAATATTGGTCAATGACATATGTTGAATCTCCAACATGCATCCACTTCCCAACCAAGATTCATGGAACAAAGAGGTTCCAATGTTCCTCAAGTACCTACTAGGCAATAATTGACTTTTATTTCAAACATGCCACATGTTTAGAGATAGTGTCTTGGTCCACAAGTCCCTTTGAGTCAACCAAAAATGACTAGTTGGAAACATGTCCCTATTCAACCTCAACAAGCATATTACAACCATATACCACCATCCCAACCTCAATATTCCCAACATTAGGATTATATACCCCATCTCAACTAGAATATTGCACAACCTCAATTACAATTTCAATAATTGCACCCTAACCTACGTATGTGTATTCTTGGTCCATTTCCTAGCCAATCCAACTTACCCTAGTAAATAATTCCATCATACCTTGATCAAAGTGATCCACTTATGACTACTCAATAATCACCTCAGGCCAATATTCCCACAATTTTTCTCTAATAAGAACTACAATAAATAAAGGATTTAATTGACACCATCCAAGTGGGGAAACAAATAAAAAATTTCAAGTTTGATGACATGTGTTCTTACCCTTTCAACATGGAGTAATTACAAATACCATTTCCTCTAAGGTATGAGCCACCGAATTTTGACAAATACAAGGGGAAAGGTGACCCTAAGGCCCATCTGATAGAATTCTTTATTGTATACCAACTAGTGGCATATAATGACATTATTGTTGTTGTTTCCATGAAGCCTAGAAGGACAAGCCTTGGAATGGATCCAAAATTTATCAAATAATTCAATTTTTTATTTTGATGATCTTTTAGATAAATTCATATAACACTTCTCTTACAATATCGAGCATAATATTTCATTTGTAGACTTAACACAAGCAAAACAAAAACCAGGTGAAAGCTTCATAAACTATCTATAGTGATGGAGAGCCCTTGCAAGATGATTTACCCATAGTCTACTAAATAAATAATTAGCTATTGTGTTTACCAAAAATATACATAGTTTGATATCTTACTATTTAGAGTTGCAGTGTGTACATACGTTCAAATAAATCATCAACAAAGGTTTAGAGATTAAAAGAACCCTTATTAACAAAGGGATCATTAAACTAACCTCATCAAATTAAAATAATGGCTAGAATAAAAAATAGAATAGTAGTCAACATCAACATCTAGTCTAAGTGCAAACATCATATCTAGCACATGCTAATAATTTTAACAAACCCAAGCAATTCAATCACAAAAAAAATGTTATAGGGAATGGAGTTATAAAGTTATGACATGTCCAAATGGTGCAATCATTGTCTACTTAGCCTATGCTGCCTTTCTAGCTTACTCTTAGTCAATAATATTTTTAGTAACCATAACATTCATAACAAGCATAAAAACCTAGAATAGTGCAACCGATATAAAAAATGCAGCAATCCATGCCTTTATAAAACCCCCCTCTTCCAAGAAGAAACATGCCTACCTGTCATGCTTTTACTGACCTTAGAGAGCCCATTAAATTAGTCTTTCATAATTTTGTAACAACTAACTTGATTAGATGGCATATTACAAAAGAGTAATTTTGTGATGATGCTGACATGTCAGACTAATACAAGCCAAAATAATTCTAAAATTTTCATAGGGTTAATGTCCATAATTTATAACATTGTGTTCAAATTAGACATGTAATTCAAAATATATTGGAAAATAGAGAGATCACATTGGATCATGGGGATTCCACCTCTAATTGAATCCTTGGCATTTATTAGAATCATTTTCCCTAACATAAAAACTAACATAACAATCAAAAATCAATAACAACAACAATAATAGTGGCCAGTACAACATAAAAAATAGTATCAACAACCAAGGATGAACCAACCAATTCAATATAATCAACAAAATCAAAACAATAGATAGAACTAAGGCCAAAAAAATAATAAACAATAAACCTACCATGTAATTACACATGACTACAACTCAATTGTAGGTCATATTGTAGGAGGTCACATTACTACCATTTTAATCAATCCAACACTAAGTACCAATCATATAATACTATTGCTAATCATACCAAATCAACCAAACCATTATAGTAATCCTTCCTTGATCTGGGACCACACATAAGAAAACCAACAAGCAAAGATTCCCATGTTAGGACCTTATATTGATAATTCATCATTAGCTCATGACCATGCACAAGTACATCAGCAATAAAGACTCATCTTGTCTAGTCCCCCCTCATCATCATTTGTTAGTAAAAATGGTCTTATATCTAATACCAATTGTATAATCATAACTCAATGATCAAAGATTACCATACTAGGCCCAAAACCATCTACCAGTTCACCCATCATCCAACTAGATATTTTGCCTTAGAACAAGCCATTTACCACTATCCAAGAAAATACATTTGACATTGTGAAACAATTTCAAAATATGCCAACACAAATCTCCATTTTAGATTTATTATGTATGTCTACCATCCATAAAAACATCTTGACAAAGTTCCTTGGTCAATCCATAGTTCCATATGACATATCCCCTGACAAATTTCAAGCTTTGGTTGGACACCTAGATTTAACCCAACATGTAACCTTCATCCAAAGTGATATGCCATCCGTTGGCCCACTACACAATAATCCATTGTACATTAAAGTTTACATAAAGAGGCACAAAGTGAATCATGTCCTCATAGACAATGGATCAAGTTTGAACATCATGTTTTTAAAGGTTATCAAGTTTCTTGGGTATACCTTAGCATATTTCCAAGCAAAAACAATCACCATCAAATCTTATGATAATGAAAAGAAAGAATCACAAGGCACCATTAGCTTGCTAGTTATCATTGGGCACTTAACCCATGATACACTTTTCCTTGTGCTAGATATCAATTTATCATACAATATGCTTTTGGCTAGACGTTGGTTACATGAGATTCAAGTAGTCCCATCGATGTTGCACTAGTGTATTAAGTTCTCCCATTTAGGGATGAAGGTTAATATTCTAGGAGATTTGCATCCATATGAGAATTACAAACATATAGAGGCCAAATTCAAGAGCTATAATTACCATTCTTCCATGAATCCAATCACTAATCAAGACAAAGGGAAAGCAATACTTATTGACTTACTAGAGGCCAACTACATTGACCCTAATACCCTTGATTCACTTTCCCACATGTCACCTCCTGAAATGTCTAATCACTATACCATCTCAAATAATAGACTAGGATAATACTTGACCAATGATACCTTTAACATTTCAAACCTTCCATAGAATCCAAAGTCCTTTGGAAGACAAAAAGCTAAAGCACTCTACATGAAATGGACAATAAAGGGCAAAGTCCACCATCATAATCTAGTATCTATCACTTTCATACCATCTTTTGGAAAAGAAAAAGACCCTATTAAAGGTGATGAATCATGTTATATAATGAAAAATTAGCTAATTGTTACAAAAACCCCAAGTATTGCATTCCTAATCAGATCAAGGAGAACTAGGACTATGAAGGAGGAGGCCTTAGGCCAAATAAACAAGGAACACTTGAGCTCATTTCTATGACTAAGTACAAAAGAACATATGGACTAGGATTTAAACCACCTGGGGGTGACCATAAATATCTTATTCAAGCTCCCTCACCAATGACTAGTGATGACAATGCTGATAGTGAAGTAGAGTTCGATCATAGCTAATTTGATGATGTATCCCAAACCAATTTATTTAACAATAATGCCATTTGTACCCTTCGACCAGTGATTCATCATAACCCATGACCATTGTATTATCCCTAATTGATAGATTAGGACCAACAAGAATCCAATGTGCGAATTGATGAGTTTTAGAATGATGAAGCTTTCTATGATTTTTTAGGCCTTAAGAACAATGTTTTGTTGAGAGATCATAAATGAGGATTCTCAATGAAGTTGGACTTGAAGCCTATTTTAGAGAGTAGGTGAACACCCTTAGTTAAAATAAAATAAATAAAACATTGAATTCAAAAGGTAAAACCTCTTTTAGGCACTTTTGGACCAAAGAAAAAGTAAAGAAAAAGGCTAATCTAGTGGTGAAAACTTATTTCAAGTGCCACTAGATGGGGGTGTTCAACCCAATTCAAGTATAAACTAGGAGATCACCAATAATGAACTTTTCTATAGATCTAAGTTTAGTCTTGAAGAATAATAGGCTTTTGATCATATCATTTAGGATACCAATGGTAGAAAACTTGCCTATAAATCCAAATTTAGTCTTGAAGAACAACAAGCATTTGATTGCATCATTCAAGATTTTCAAAAAAAAATTGTTACATGGCCATCCCTCCCCTTGGGGGATTCATCATGTCTAGGAGAGCTTGAAGAACAAGTCCTAATAGATGAATATGATGTAGTCTAACAATTCAAATCTTTGCACACTATTCTTGAAGACAATTTGACCCTTCTAGTGGAAGATGTAGACACCTAAATTTGGCCACCGATATATCCAATCAGGATGTTGACCAATTTCCACCCAAAGTGCACAATTTGGCTTAAAAATAATAAAATGCATTAAATGAGTTGAAATTGATATATTTAAGTGTCAATTTTGGCCAAAGTATCCCTAAATGAGGAAATGCAATTTATGGGCCAACTAACTTTGATCGGATCATTTTGAGTCAAAATGTCAATTTTGCACTTAGGTGCTCTGGATTACTCTTTCCTATCAAATATCTTGCACAAGACATGTGACTTTTTTATTTTCTTATTAACATCCTAAATGGGATAACAGATCCAATGCATCTGACATTGACTTCCAATTCTAATCCAATCAAAATTTAGACCAATAACAAGGCATTATGATCAATTTGAGTAATTTATGCACAAAGTGCTTAAACATGCTTAAGAGTTAATTAACCCAAATCAAGGCCTAATTAATAATTCCATGGAAACTTGTTGAAAAATTATTTTTATAAATGAATATTGAATATCTACATCATCAGGTGACCTCATTTCTTGGGAAGACATCCCTAGGCCATAAATGCCACAAATATCAAGATTCATGCCATCCATGACTCATCAATGCCTTTTATGATGCCCTCCATGCCTATTAATTTCCCCTTATTCCAATTTCATGATGAGGATAATTATAAACTTAATTCCAAAAATTTAATTAATTCTCAACTACACATCTCAATATTAGGATGAATGGTTCAAGTTGATTCTAATCATTTTAAAAAATCTATAAATAAGAGGCCTTACCACATCATTTATAAGTCTTGATAATGAAAATTTATAATGAACAAATGATTCCAAAATCAATTTAAATTAGTGTTACCATGCCAAATTTATTCCAAGCCATGCCAAACCATAAGCCAAAGGTGCCAAGGAGAAGAAGAGATAACCAAGCCTCCTTTGATGAAGACTTCATGAGCACAAGCTGAGCAAGCCACTATAACAAGAATTTTGGAGCATCCAAGGAAGGTAAAAGAAGGTTTATTTTGAATTTTAGTTGTGTGTGTTATTCATGTTTGTTAACTAATCTCTCCCTAGTTTCTAGACCTAGAGATGATATGCTAGATAGTGTATTTCTTTCATTTTGTTTTCATTTTGAAACTAACACCATACTAACCATCCTCTCTTGAGTAAAATTCCTAGTTCACATATGGCATGCTTGGTGGGATAAAATGCATCCCACACATGAAGAATATCATTTTTTAGCTTTAAAATCTTCATTTTGATCTTAAAAACTCTTACAAATTGATTTTCTAACTTTGTTTTGCCATTTTCCTTTGTCATGAGTTTACACAGTAACCAATGTCAGTTAGTATAACCAACATCAATTAGTAAAACCAACATCAGTTGGATAACTATCATTGGTCACTATTGGTATAACCAATGTCAATTAGATAACCATCATTGGTTAGCCAATGTAACCATTATCAGTTATATAACCGATGTCGATCACTATGTTTTTCTTAAAACATAGACCTGAGAGCTCTTTTTTCAAAAGTTTATTATTTCAAACATAAAAGAGATTCAAGAATAAAGGACATGATAAAGTTTTTGTTGTAGGTCCAAGCTTGAAATTTTCTAAAAACATGTTTAGATCAACTTTTACATGCTTAAAAATCAATTAGGAACCTTGTTTTGGTGTTTAATTTTTTTTTTAGATGTTTATGGTGAATGTTTTCAAAGTTTGCAACTAAGACCAAGGGTCAAATGAACACCACATAATTTTCCATTTGGGATTAAAAATGAACTCACCTTTTCAATATTTTTGTATTCACTTAGTTGTTTAAATTTAAATTTTTGTTTAGCAAAAAGAGGGATGTTGCGTGTATGCTCTTCCATTTGGCCCCTTTAGGAAACCCTTAGAATCAAAAGTGCCATTCCTATTGAAAGTAGCATAGTCCAAGGATTATAAAGAAATTCATTTAAATCACTCCCCAAAAACTTATCAAAGTTTGGGTGACCTTGAAAATAACCCTAAAGTCTTTCTACTTCATGCTTTCTTTGTTTTTATGCAAATTTGGCTTACGAGTGGGACTTCATCACCTCTCATGAGTTATTTAGGGAAGTTTTGGCCCAGGGTTTCACCTCCCGATATTGAATTCATTTGGATCCTAATTGGAGTTGCACACATGACGTATTTACATTTGGACATCGCATTACACTAAGTAAAAAACAAGATGTAGTGGTTGTAAAAAGGACTAGACCTTTTTACAACTAGTCAATGTCATGGTCACCTAATTTTTGTGATTGTATTTTGCATCATTTTATGTGAAAGTCATTTTGCAATTTATTCCCCTAGAAACATTTTAAATCTTGCTAGTTTAGTCAACCCCACATTGCCATACCCTTATTAGGATTTAGATGATTATACTTAGTGTATTTTGGTCATTTATCTTACTTGGTGTTTTTATTTGAGACTAAAACTTGTTTGTTTGTGTATAAAACATGTTCAAACCACTTTGTTTATATGTAACTCTTTTGTCTAAAGAGGTGTTATGCTGGCTATTTTACACCCCACTTATGCCTTTAAATTTTGCTAAAATTGTTTGTGTGTGTGTCATTTGAGTTACAGAGGGTAGTGTTATGCTACCCAAAACATGTTAAAACCATTTTGCCTTTGAGTCTTTTGAAGCATAACATATATCACATCATTCGATCATGCTTACACTATTAGGTTGCTCAATTTATTTCAAGACTAGTTCATCTTATGCCAAAAATCATTTGTTTCAAACCATGTCATGTATACCATTTAGACCTTTGTCTTGTGCCGTCATGCTATCCAATCTTGTCTAGCTTGTTTAGTCAAATCATAATTTTCAAAGTTGAGTTTTTAATTAACCTTGTTAATTTTGGATCCAAACATTGATTGATTTCTATTTAGGCCTTAATTCATGGGGTTGATACATAGATCTTTCTCTTTTGGGTTGCATGACTTTGTATAATCAATTACCCTAATTTGAAAACTATTGATGGTTTATTTGTTCAGTACCTATCCTTATCATTATTTATGCCTTTACTTGGAAAAACATAGTCTTTCTTAAAAAAGCCTTTTATCTTATGCCTTATGCCAACTGATCATGTTTATGTTTGATTTCATGTGTCGGGTCTATGTCAAAGTTATTTATAAACTTGTTAAATTAAACTAAATCACATTAGCCTTTATTTTAGGTTGAGATTTTGATGCTGTTTGGCCAAAAGTCCTAGCATATGACCATTTGTTTGAGCCTAGATTTTGACTCCACGTTTGGACAAAAGACATAGTCACTCAAATTTTCTCTTACCTTTTATGCGTATGATATTTGACATTAGACATTTGATGTTAGACTATTTTATGCCAAGTATTAATGCAATTCATTTTGGAGATATAGCTCCACTTTAAAACCACATTGAAGATACAACTCCTCCTTTTGACCAAGTTAGACTAAGATTAAACCATTTGTCCTTTGGACATAGTTTTTTAGAGTTTAAATAACTATAAGCCTTTTTATTTTAGATATTTCATCATTTATGTAGGTATGTCTAGCTACACTTATGGTGGAGTCATGTACAATCCAAATTATGATATAATGGCTGCATAAAATCCCACTAGGAACCCCTATAGAGAAATATTTTCTAAGGATTTTTATTATTCTCCCTACAATACTCCATATGGGGAACATAGTCAAAATACACAAAACCCAAATAGAGACCTTACTTGGCATGAAGAGGCTTGTGAGGAGAACTTTGAAGACCAAAATATAGATAATGTTGTTTGGGATATGGATCCATACCCTCTTTGAAATAATCAGTACATGGAACACAGTCAAGAACCAACTTATGAGCCAATTCACAATTGGGATGATATGGTTTATGAGGAAGACTTAGATACTTTGGCTTATGTGAGTAATTAGGCTCCACCACATCATGCCATTTCTATTCCAAGACCATAATGTGATACCATTCCCATACCAAGACCTCATCCTTTAGTTTGTGCGAGCAACCAAGCTCCACAATGCCCAACCATTTCTGTACCAGGACCTCATTCTTTAGTTTGTGTGAGAAATCAAGCTCCACAATGACCCTTCATCATTATAAGACCTATTCCTTTAGTTTATGTGAGAAATCAAGCCCCATAATGCCCTATCATTACCATCTCAGGACTTTATCCTTTAGCTCATGCAAGCAATCATGCTCCCCAATGACCTACCATTATCCAATCATAGACCATTCCTCATCTAGTGATAATCCCATCCAAACCTCAACTAATCCAATCTTTCAAAGACCAAGCTATGTTCAAAATTGGTATTTTTTAACTCATTAGAAACCAAGGCCAAGAGAACCAACCAATCTAAGATGGTTTTTGTTGAATCAACCATTTATGATAAGTCAACCTATGATAAATTTCTTATTGGTCCTATACCAGTTGTTGAGGAGTCTCACACTAATGAAACAATATTTGTTGAGTCACTTCTTAATGATTATAACCACCTTTAGGAAAATCATTACCTCAACCATGTGCCTATTTTTCAAGAGCCTCCTATTGACAAGCTAGTCTCTAAGGAGTTGTCTCTTGACCTTTTTCCCATCTTAGAGGATTCCCACTCTGACAAACTAGTTTTTATGGAGCCCATTATTCCATCATAGACCTCTACTTGTCCAAAACTAAATATTCAACAAGACGTCATTATAATAGAGTACCAATTAGATAAAGATTAAAAGTTAGAGTCAAGCTCTATTCTTGAACTGACATCAAATTTAGCATCAAAATCAACATTAGTCTTAACATCAAATTCAGAGTCCCTTCAGTCAGAATCAGATTCAAATACAAAATATGTTCATGACTACTACAGCATTGGTTATTCATGCCTTGTAGATCAGTTTGAATACATTTGTATCCTTCTATAGTTTTTGAGGATGAGTACTTCAAATTTGACACAAGTTATCCTAGTATCGTATACAAGGATTGTGATGCCAACACCCATTATATTACCATTCCACATGCGATAACCATCAACCAAAATAGCCATATTATTGACGTTCCATCTCCCATAAGTGTTTATTGGGATCAACAAAGTCACACTTTGTTAAACTGCATCCATGGTGACATAGCAGTTGAAGAAGAGCAAGGAGGCCAAGATGAAATTCATATAGTAGAAGAACACTCTCCTAGTGAAACCTTTTTATAGGTGCTAGGGGATAATAAAATTCATAAATCAACATCTTCTAGTGAAACTTTTTTGGAAGCACTAAAAGACATAAAAGTCAAAATTCAACATTCCTTAGTGAAACCTTCTCGAAGGCACTATGGGACTTTTAAGACAATTTCATTGGTGAAAACCTCTTTGAGGCACCAATAGCTGAGCACAAAAGTTATTCACTACTTGATGAAGACAAAATCAAAGATCAAATCAAAATAGCTTCCAATCTACAACCTAATTAGATGGTAGCTACTCTCAAGACCAAACAACATAAAAATTTGGTGGTCCTATCAAGAGAATAAGTCTTCGGCCCTTCCACAACCAAAATTATGTCAAATCTGTCATCAACAACATTACATGTGACTGAAAGTCCCTATCTTTATTTATTTCAACACTATTATACATTCCATTATCATCTTCCATTTTATTTTAAAATCAAACCTATCATCCATTATTTGTCCCTATTTACCATCCATGGTTGTACTTTCCTTTATAGAGGCTACAAAGATACTTTCTCTTGATGCTTGAAGGAATTAGAATCAACAACCAAGGAAGAACATAACAACATTATTGGCATCCAAATATGTAGGCAATTTTTGATAGAGTAGCTATTCAAATGAGGTGCAGGATAGAAATTAACATGATTGAGTATTCTATTTGTATCATTTATTGATTAAGACATGCATCTCCATCTCAAAAAGAAAAATAGAATCATATGCCATTTACCACACCTAGGCCAAAAACATGTACCATACCATTTCATTGCCATGCCATTGCCATTGTTACATATTGATTTACCATGTCACATATTCCTACTATTCACCTTATTACTTAGGGTCAAACCTCTTACCATTTTATCCATCCTATCATTCCATTCCAATCTAGACCAAAGGCTATTTTTACTCATCCTACCCAATCCTATTTTGATGTTGGTTACTTTGGTTCTTCTTGCACTTTTTGTGAGAAGACTACAATCAAGTTTCAAAAATTAATCTAATTCATGTTTATAATGATAGTCTATGAAATTAGTGTGAATATTGATCTGGCAAGATATCTTTCATCCTATCAAGTTTGTTTATGTCAGTCTGATTATAACTACCTATGGGAAAATCAGTGTCTCACCAGTCTTGCTACTAATTATAACCACCTATGTGAAATTAGTATGATTAACCTATGCTATTGTATCTTAGTTATAACCTCTTATGGGCAAACTAGGGGCAACACTTGTTTATCATGCATTGCCACATCACCTTGCCATTACTATTTTCATTTGACTAGCCATTTGCTGGATTTGAGATCTTGTTAGGCCTTAGTTGGTTTTTCCCTGCCTTTTGTGTGGATGAAATTAATATGACTTGAGGTAATTTTATGACTATGTGGGTCATGCTCAATTTATGTTGAGGTCACATCACTCCCCCTTTTTATATGCTCTCACTATTTTGTCAACAACCTAAGCCATGCTCTCATCATTTTATGAGCAATCTTAGTTTAAATGATCTCACCATTTTATGAGAAAATTAAGACATGCTCTAATAATGTTTTGAGAAACCTAAGTTTTAACACTCTCACCATTTTTTGAGCAACCTAAGCCATGATCTAACCATTTTACAAGCAACCTATGTTTGAATGCTCTCATTATTTTGTGAGAAACCTAAGCCACACTCACCATTTTGCAAGCAACCTTAGTTTAAATTCTCTCACCATTTTGTGAGCTTGAACCATTTAATGTATCATCATTCTCAATTGAGTCGAGACACTATAAAACAATTCCAAAAACATTTTAAAAATTGTTAGAGAAGAAAAAAAATATTGAACACTTCTTTGCCTTAAGGATTCTGTGAACCCTTACTAAGTTACAAGAAAATCACTTGTCATTTAGTTTCCCCATCCTTTTTGGCCTTTTTCTCTAATGCACTTGCCATTTTTTAAGACCATTCCTCTTTTTCTCTCACATCCAATCTATTTTTTTCATCAGTTATCACATTCTTCCCATTCCCTGAAAGAACTACATTTGGCCTAAATTTTTTTATTGGATATTACATCCATGGAACTATTAGGCAGTGTCCACTTGCCTAGTGCATATGGATAAATCTTAGCCACCCCCTTCCTTTTCTTCTATTTCCCCCATTTTTATTATTTGTTAAAGTTGTCACCTATTTTCTAAGGGAACTATTCATATGGTTCTTTTGAGTATTTATTTATTTATTTGTTGTTTTATTTGTGTGGTTGTTTGTTTTCTTTTAGAACTATTGCCTTGATTCAATTTATGTGTGTTAATTAGGTGATTCCTTACCCAAACTTATACTTGAATCCATCCATATTCATATGTTTACATTATCATCATAGTTTCTATCATTGGTGCATTGTTTTCTATTGAGTATTGGATTATAGGAGTCAGTCCTTATGCATAGTTTGGCCAAGTCCTCATGATGTTATACCGTGATGCCTACTGACACATGATACAACAAACCTCTGCTTCAAGAAGTCTATTCAATAATGGTAGCATCTCTTTGGCATCAACATCCTGATCCAATACTAATCATATCCCAAATAGAGAGATTAAACATGAAAGAATTTCAACCTTTATTATTTTAGATGAGCATCTCCCTACTAGTAGGTTGTTGAAATTCATCATTACCCTCTGTTTTAAGTTATCATCATCCTCAACAAAGTTTTACATGTTTTCCATAATCAGGGTCCAATGATTATAACCACTTATGGGCAAATCATTGCACACCATCCCACTTGCATTTCTCAATGATTATAACCACCTTTGGGAAAATCATTATGTTGTCACCACTTTAATTTTTTTCCCATACATAAACATGTTATTCTCTTATTTGTCTATCCTAATTGGGGTAGCTCCATCTTCTCAATGATTATAACCACATTTGGGCAAATCATTGTGTTATCATACCACATTGCCACTATTGCGGTATAATGTTTATAACTACCTATCGACAAATCATTGCACACCATCCCACTTGCATTATCAATGACTTTGACTACTTTTTAAATATCATTATGTTTTCACCTCATCATCTTTCCTTTTTTTGGTCCCCTCATTTCATTTCTTTCTTTTTGAGGGATCATTTTCCAACCTGCTTGTGCCAACTAATCCCTTAATGGGGCATCATATAGTTAGTTTATCATCATTGTAATTATAAGCATATAGGAAATTTTCATTTTTTGAGAAAAATTTACCATGATTATATCTTTCAATGCCTTCCCAAATAGGGAAAAACTATAGACACTTAAATCTGGCCATCGATAACCTCTAATTAGGCTTTTGACTAATTTCCACTCAAAGTACACAATTTAGTCTAAAAACACTAAAATACAGTAAATGAGTTGAAATTGATATATTCAAGTACCAATTTTAGCCAAGGTATCCCTAAATGGGGCAATGCCATTTATGGGCCAACTAACTTTGATCAGATCATTTTGAGTCAAAATGCCATTTTTGCACCTATGTAATCTGGATTTCTCTTCCCTATCAAATCTCTTACACAAGACATGTGCCTTTGTTTTTTTTATCAGTAACATCCTAAATGGGATAATAGGTCCAATGCATCTAACATTGAATTCCAATTCCAATCCAGTCAAATTTTGGACTAATAACAAGGCATTATGATCAATTTGATTAATTTGTGTACAAAGTGCTTAAACATGCTTAAGAGCTAATTAACCCAAATCAAGGTCTAATTAATAATTATATGGAAACTTATTGAAAACTTGTTTTTATAAATGACTATTGAATATCTACATCATCAAGTGACCTCATTTCTTGGGAAAACATCCCTAGGCCATAAATGCCATAAATATTAGGATTCATGCCCTCCATGCCTCATCAATGCCTTTTATGATGCCATCCATGCCTCTTAATTTCCCCTTCTTCTAATGTCATGATGAGGATAATTATAAACTTAATTCCAAAAATTGAATTAATCCTCAACCACACATCTCAATCTCAAGATTGACGGTTTAGGTTGATTCTTATCATTCTCAAAAATCTATAAATAGGAGGCCTTACCACATCATTTATAAGTCTTGATAATGCAAAGTTATAATGCAAAAATGATTCCAAAATCCATTAAAATTAGTGTTACCATGCCAAATTGATTCCAAGCCAAGCAAATCCATAAGCCAAAGGTGCCAAGGAGAAGAAGAGATAGCCAAGCCTCCTTTGATGAAGACTTCATGAGTACAAGCTGAGCAAGCCACTACAAAGGGAATTTTGGAGCATCTAAAGAAGGTAAAAAAAGGTTTCTTTTGAATTTTAGTTGTGTTTTATTCATATTTTTTAACTAAGATCTCCCTAGTGTCTAGGCCTAGAGATGTTATGCTAGTTAGTGTGTTTCTTTCATTTTTTTTTCATTTTGAAACTAACACCATACTAACCATCCTCTCTTGAGTCAAATTCCTAGTTCATAGAAGACACAACATAGGTAAATATTGGGTCTCCAAAAGACCCAAAGTGGATTAAAGTAGGCACATCCCTCACTGAGGAGGAACATGAAGTCTATACAACCCTATTAAGGGAATTTATAGACATATTTACATGGGCCTATTTTGACATGCCTGGTTTGGGCCCCACCTTGGTTTTTCACCACCTTGTGGTACATCCTGCTACCAAATATATGAAACAAAAACTACATAGGATGTATCCTTGCATTTCTATACTAGTAAAGAAAGAGTTGGAAAAGCTCTTAGAAGCAAGATTTATCATGCCAATCAACTATTTTGATTGGATTTTCAATGTTATACCAGTCAGTAAAAAGCCAAAAGGAATCAAAATTTGTACCAATTTTAGGGACATTAATAGAGTTTGCCTTAAGGATGACTTTGCATTGTCAAACATTGACATGATTTTTGACTCCATAGTGGATTATGAGAATCTTTCACTGATAGATAGTTTCTCTGGCTACATTTAGATCAAAATCATAGCAGAAAACCAACAAAAAACAACATTCACCACTCTATGGGGAACATTATGTCATTAGGTTATGCCATTTGATCTTAAGAATGTAGGGGCCACTTATCAAAGAGCCATGATAGTCATATTTTTTGATATGTCCTAGTCTTTAATTTTCCTAGTATGTCATCAATGTAGTCTTCGACAATGATTTAATAGAACTCTACTTCATTGTTTACCTTCGATAGAATCTATACTAGCATTATAGAAAGTTTACAAAGGAGTATGTGGAGCCCACACCAATAGGGTAGTTTTATCCAAAAATCTCTTGCATATTGGTTATTATTAGCCAATGATGGATGTAGATTAGCTGCATATGTCAAAAGATGTGATAAATGTCAATGGCATGCTAATTTGATTCATACCCTAGCTAAGAATTTGAAACCAATGCTGACACCATGGCCATTTGCTACATGGGGACTTGATCTCATTGGGAAGATAAACCCCACCTCATCAAATGGCCATAAATGCATCCTTACCACCATAGAATATTTCACTAAGTGGGTCAAAGATATACCCCTCACTTACATGACTAGAAAGTAAATTGACAAATTCATTTTTAACCATCTCATCTATTGCTATGGTATCCTTTTCAACATTATGTATGATAATGAAAGATCTTTCAAGAATAAGGATGTTGAAAACCTATATGCTAAATACAATATTACTCAACACTTTTCCATGGCATATTACCCTCAAGGTAACATCCATGATGAAGCATCAAAGAAAACCATTATCAACATCGTCAAAAATATTATCAATGATGTCCATCATGATTGACACCTTCAGATATTCCACACCCTCTGAGAATACCATACCAATCAATGTACCCCAACATGAGCCACTCCATACTCACTTATTCATGGAACTAAAGCCATTCTTCCTATTGAGGTCAAGTTACCATCATTACACATCTCTTTTAAACATGTTTTGGATGACATTGACTATCAAGTAGATCACCTATAAGAGTTGGAGTTACTTGATGAGAAATGTATGGACATAATAAACCACCTTCAAGCATATTAGAATAAACTCTGTGGCTAATATAATTGGCATGTGAAACCTATACAATTTGAATTTGGTGATATTATCCTTAAGGAGAACCAAAAGAATACCATTATTGAAAAGAAGCATAAAGGCAAGTTCAAACCCAACTGGGTATGTCCTTTCATCATTGTTTTAAACTATGGCATAGGAGAATACAAGATTTCATACCATACGAGGATGAAATTAACAAGCCTATGAACATTATACACCTCAAGTAGTACTATGCTTGAGTGATACAATGTATTGTCTATGAGGACTATTTCAAGTTGTACCATATTATCAATATTATTCTTTTTACCATACCATTCTACCATCCTATCACTTCTTATCATCCTATCATCCTACCAGCCTATCATTATCCTATCATTTTTATATTCTACTATTCTATTCTATCAACCAAGCATGTTTTGATCCATATTATCCTATCCCATTTAAATATGGTTCATCCATTGGTTTCATGTTTTTAGCATAAATAATCAGATAAGTTTTAATATTTATTTCAAGCATTTTAGATAGAGGTAATATTTTGGAGTAGTTTAACATAATTTTTGGTTGTTGTATCCTTCATTTCTTGTTCCCTTATTATCATGTTTGTTTATGTGAGATTGATTATATCCACCTACAGGGGTAAATCAATGTTTTACTAACCTTGCTACTTATTATAACCACATATGGGCAAATTAGTATCATTGATCTGATCAGTTATATCCTAGCTATAACCATGTATGGGCAAACTAGGAGCAATATTTATTTATTATACCTTAACATACCAACTAACCATTCCTATGCCATATTATACCATCATACCAAATATAACTGGTTTGTTTGAATTGGATACTACACTAGTCAGATTCCTCGATTAGAAGGTGGAACTACTATGACCTAGGGCCATTTTGAGACTATGTGGGTCCTATTTTATTCATGTTAAGGTCTCTCAATCCCCCTTTCCATCACTTTCTCACCATTTTGTGAGCAACATTTCAAGTTTTCCTTGCCCTCACTATTTTTTGATCTTGGACCGTTTAGTGTCTTGTCATTCTCCATAGAGTTGAGACACCTAGAAGATTCCAAAAAACATATTTAAAATCAATTTAGAAAAACTAAAAATATTGACCACTTCTTTGCCTTAAGGATTATGGGAATCCTCACTAAGACACAAGAAATCACTTCTCACTTACTTTCCCCATCCTTTTTGTCCCTTTTATCCAATTCTCTCACCATTTTGTGAGTTCAGTCCTACTTTTATATCACATCCATCATGTTTTCATCTTATCACAATTATCTTTCCCTTTATTGGGATAACTACATTCAACCTAAAGTTTTGTTGGATATATCATCTATAAAACTATGTAGGCAACATCCACATGCCTAATGCATATGGAGATAAATCGGTAACCCCTTTCTTTTTCTTCTATTCTTCCATCTTATTTATTTTTTAAGTTGTTGCCTATTTTCTAGGGGCAATGTACATCATCTTGTTTGTTTTTATTTATGTTTGTTTGTGTGCCTATTTCTTTCCTATAAGTACTATTGCCTTAATTTAGCCTTTATGTGTTCATTAGGTGATTCCTTACACACTTATTCTTGAGCCAATCCATATTCATACATCAAAATTGTTATCATGGTTTTAAACATTAGTACATTATTTTACTTTGAGTACTAGGATCATGAGAGTTAGTCCTTATGCATATTTTGTTTAAGTCCTCATGGTGTTCTATCATGATGCCTACTGCTAAGTGATATAGTAAAAATTATATTTGAGAGGCCTAAACAATAATGGTAATATCAATATCTCCTCACCACCAACACTAGCAACAATCCCAATCATATCTTAAATAAAGTAATTAAACAATGAAAGAATTTCAATACTTGTTAGTTTGGACAAGCATCTCGCTACTAGCAGGTTGTCCCAATTCATATTTATCCTCTGTATCAAGTTATTATCATCATGTTTTCAATCATCAACTATCAATCATGTTTTTCATAGTCGAGGTCTAATGACTATAATAGCTTTTGGGTAAACCATTTTATATCATCCCACCTACATTCTCAATGATTATAATTGCCTTTGGGAAAATGATTATGTTGTCATCTATTCTAATCATTTACTTTCTTCTACCCACTTGGGGCATGTTTTTATCTTATATGTCTATCTTAATTGGGGTAGCTCCATCTTCTCAATGATTATAACCACCTTTGGGCAAATCATTATGTTATCATACCATGTTGCCACTATTAGGGTACAATGATTATAGCCACCTTTAGGAAAACCATTATACACCATCCCACCTACATTCTCAATTATTTTTACTAAATTTGGCCAAATCATTATGTTCTCACCCCATCATGTTCATTTGTTTAGTCCCCTTATCTCACTTCTTTATTTTGAGGGACTGTTTGCCAATAAATTTACCAATAGCTCCTTGAGGGTGAAACTATAATTCATTCATCACCATTGAAGTCATAAGAAAACATAAAATTTATATTCTTTGAGAAGACATTACTATGATTAAACATTACAACACCTCCCAAATAAGTGAAAACTATAGACACCTAAAATTGACCACAAATGGCTTTATACCTGACTTTAGATAAATTCTTACCAACCTCTAAAAATCTAGCCTAAGAATTTATATAAGTCTCAAATTTGGCTTCATAACCATGGAAATAAATTAAGTTCACCCATAAATTAATTAAAATTGAACAAATACACATTGAATAAATCAAAATATTGCACAAATGTTCAAATCCCTAACAAAGGTTAACTAACTTTCAAATTTTAATCCTAAGCCTAATTGAATTCATCCATGAGAAAATAAATCAATTATCAAAAAGGAAAATTATATCCTAAATATTATCTTAAAAGCTAATCATTACCTTTTGTGAGTTTCCCAAATGTGAAATATCTCAAGGCATACCTATTCATGCTAATCATGAGATTTTGGACTCCTTTTAACCCTATTGGGGTTAACTAAGCCAACCAAGGTTAAAATTAAACCCTTTCCAAGTCATTTCAAACCCTGTAAAATCAAGCCTAAAGATATTCATTTAGAGAGCTTGGAACATAGTATAGCTATAATGTTGGATTGGATTTCATGAAGCAAATGCATAGTGTTATAATGTGAAAATAAACCCAAGCCATCAAGCCAACCATGGTGCTAAGAGGAGATGGAGATAGCCAAACCCCATTGATGAAGACCTATTGAGTACAATTAGAACAAGATAAAAAATATATCTCTTAGAACAATCAAGGAAGGTAAGGAAAGTTGTCATTTATTTGTATTTTAGTTGTGTTTTTAATTGGTTTGTTCACTAAGCTCCCCCAGTAATCTAGGACTAGAGATGTTAGCTTGTTTAGTGTGTTGATTTAATTATTTTGAGAAATAACACCATATTAACCTCCTCTCTTATGTCAAATTACTTGATCATAAATCATACTTCAATGATATATCTACCTAGACATGTTCCCTCTATATGTTATATGATTCATACATATGTTATACAACTATATTATCCTTTTGAGGTATTATAACTACTAGTTTCTACTTTCCCTCACATAAAAAAGGGGGGCATATTAGTGGGGGCATGCTATAGAGGCATGACTTCTAAGTTTCTTCACATATACAGTGGGGGCATGTTCTCAAAACATGTTTTTCACAATTATCATAATTTTAAATTTAGTGGGGGCATACTTTAGAAACATGTTCTCCACAATTACACTAGTTTTAATTTTTAGAATATAGTTGAGGCATGTTTTAAAAACATGTTATCCACACTTACACCAAATTTAGTTTAATATTATAGTGGGGGAATGTTTTGGAAGCATGTTATCCACACTTACACAATTTTAGTTATCCAAAATTCATAATTATATGATTAATATACACATTTATGGAAAAATTATATATATTGATACCATTTTTATACATAGTTTCAATATGAGACTTATTTAAAGTGAATATGATATGCAAAGTGCACCCAATATTGTAAAATCAAATTAGTTTCATATTCTAAACACTTTTAAGGACTTTCATCACCTACCAGGTTGGACTTTTATAGACTTTATTAAGCTAATACTACAATAGTTGGTTTATTTATTGGTATGGTTGAGGTGATTAAATCACTAAATATTTCCAAGTTTAGAGGTTGGAATTGATTACATCATCTAGCCTTGCTAGTTTTATAGTATGAGTTGACTTGGTTCACTCAAACTCACTAGTTTATAAGTATGATTGGGTTGCATAGTTGAGCTAATCTTAACTAGCAAGTGGCAACTCATCTTTTCTCTAAGGTTGGGGCCTCTGTCCTCAAATCTCTATCACTTTAGATATATGCACTTTATATACTTTATATTTGTCATAATCCTAGCTTTAATGATTCATAATGATATATATTTTCAAATAAAATTGTAAAAAGGAAAGATGGTTGCATCGATACACACGTGTACCCTTAAATCTTACTATCTTTTAGTATCAATCATTTCAAATGCATTAAATTTTAGATTATATGCACTGATTATATATTGTAACATGCTCTTGATTGTAGCCTACTCACCAATAAAGCACTCAAGTTGGACTCAGGCAAAGACAAGGTGTGTTATACACACCCAAGTACACATTCATTTTCTTTTAAAATAGAATTTTACTACTAGATTAAAGGGGGTAAATGTAGACATTATTTATAAATTATATACCACCTCCATATTATAAACTTGAAAAATACACATAATGGATGTAACTTTAGCATCTAGACCTTTTCCACTTCCAAAAGACTCACATACATTATCTCTTCGTGCCTAATTTATTATCTCTTAGTTTGACAAATGTCGTTTTGATGAATCAAACCTTCTATCTTGCCCAGAATGTTATGAACTTTCTTATCTTCCATCTCTGCAAGTTCTAGATTTATGCTTATTTTCTGGATAAGCTTATACACTTGTGTCCCGGTCAAAAACCTATGCTAATGTAAGTGTCTTATCCTAACATGAGTGCCTAGTGCCCTAAAGTCATCCAATTTATAAATGAAATGTATTCCTATGGTAAGCCTAAGTGATTTAATGTGAGATATTATCCAAAGGGATTTATATAACTACAAGATCAACCCTCATTCATTGCTTACCTAACACATACCTAGAAAAGGCCAAAGGAAACTTACCAAAATCACTCAATCAAGCACTCAAGTGAGTAAAGCTTCCCTATTTTATCCTATTCATATACCCATCATAGAGATAAAAAATTGATAGGTTTGAAGTACAAAAGGAACATCCCAAGAGCCAAAATTTCCAAGTTACAAGCTAGACCACTATTTTACTTTCTTCTCACACATTGCATGTTTCTCACACAATTTAACACATAGGGGATAACCACATAAGTTTGAGGCCCTATTTAGAGTATTGATTATGTAGGAAGTTCTCATTAATAGAAGCGTATTTGGGGTATCTCAACACCATGTTCCCACTAACCTATATTTACCTTAACCACTTTGAAGATGAAGAACTAGGGTTTTACTATTTGACAAGGAGTGACAATCCATGACCTTTATCTAAATACATATTAGACACATGTGTCCCAGTTAGACAGTAACATCGATGCAACTATCCTAGGTCAATGCAAGTATTCATGGATATAGAAGTAAAATTTATAGAATTAGTGTACTGATCTATATCCAATCTAATTTCTACCTATTCTAGATCTAAATCTATATTAACATCAAAACCATCTAAGTATCTTGATTTTATTATCATTACAATATCTAACAGAGTTTTACTTTCTATTTTTAACATATCTTAGCATAATAAATTCAATATGTATTTATTTAGGTTTTGAAACTAATTAGCCTACTTTAGAGATAGTCTACCATCCTTATGCCCTAGTCTATAAAATTATCTAGAATATATCTCTATATATCTAAATAAAAATTCAATGTAATCAACATAACACATTTTACTCACTGATAGTAGTAACATGTGCTTGACCACTTAACACGTCTAGGGTGTCATGGATTGAAGGAGGCACAAATACTCTATACCATCCTAGATGGATGACACAAATATGCCATGCCTCATGATGTACCCACCACTATATCATCTAACTAGGTGTTGGCTGAGATATAAGATCCCCCTTTACAACTATGACTATGGTTATGGTTGAACCTATCATTGTTTCTATATCTATAACCATAGTGGTAGCTATTGTTATTGTTGAAAAACTACTATTACTCTTCCTATAATGTGATCTCTTTTTTATCAGCTCCATAAATATTTCACTTCCTTAAAATGATGAGGCTCTATTAAGGGTACCTTAAATAGGTACCCCTTCACCTCCCACACTATGCTACTCTCTCACATGACGAGTCTAAACTGTTGGGACCACTAGAAGAGCGACTGGGTGAGGTAACCCAAGCTAACCTAGTACATGATATTACATATGAGGCTCTAACCACCATAAGTAGTGACTTAAAATTCTTACCTATGTCTATGCTGCATAGTGATAGCCATGATGGCTAGGCTTCCATAGTGCCCAAATAATGGTACTAGATAATCTAATCATGTTGCACTATTTGTAAAGATAGCACATGTGCAATGAACCACACTACATGGTCCTATGTCCACCTCTGCACTCATATAAGGGCATCATTAAGGCATGGGGAAACCTATTTAACCCTAAATTTTAAAAAGGTCTGGATCTATGGTTAAAAATATATAATTTATTATAGCACAAGGGTGATAAACTAATCTATAATATGCCAATTAATAGAAAACTCAAATAAAAAATATTCTAAATTTATGTAAATTAGATTACTAAAAATAGTAAATTACAGTTATTAAAAGATATTGTAATAAACAAAGAACAATGGTACTTAGTTTATTATGTGTAGGAAAATATGGACTAGAAACAAGTGTAAAGTATGTAGGATAAGTATTTTGAATTAGTTATCATATTATAGAAATTGTACTTTATGGCCAAAAACACTACCATCAAATCTAGATAGTATCATCGATACTACTGTTTGACTATGATGTAGGTGTCAAATATAGAATAATGACTAGATCTAGATATGACCAACATTGTTGTTCTGAGTTTTTTATCACCTTCTTAGTAGTGTGTTTAGATCTGGGATACCAGTTGTCACTCTTCACTTATTGATCAAATGATATCTCTTCAACCTTCTTTATCCTTAAATGAGTTTATTGAAAAATGGGTTAGTGGACTCATGGAGTTGAACTACCCTAAAGGTCTCTCTATCAATGGGAACTACCTACATAGCCAATACTCTAAGGACAACCTCAAACTTATGTAATTCACCCCTATGTGTGGGAAATTATGTGCACAATATACTATATAAAGATGAATGCAATGGTCTAACTTGTGGTTTAACAAATATCACTCATGGGTTACTCTTTGAATGCTTCAGACCTATGACTATGACTAATTCTATAGTTGATATGGAAATAGGGATGAATAGGGTAGAATAAAGTGACTATGTAGTTGATTAATTTAGTTTTGTTTGATGTTTTATTGGTATTTTCTAGATGAAGAATGTGAAGGCTTCAACTTATATTTATACCATGCCTTTTTAAAATATCTCATGGTTTGATAAGATAATTAAGCTAATCCATGGGTTTCAACCATTTTTTAATTTGGATGACTTTTAGCTACTAGACATTAAATAAGGATCTAGACATTACCATTAATGGTAGTGTTACTCTATTACCAATCATGTCTAGAGGGCTAGAAAATAGGTATGGATTTAAAAATAACAATGATATATGTTTATCAAGTTTTAATATTTATGTGTAATATGGGGGACTAGGTTATTAGAATGATATTTATTGGAGTAAGAGATAAGCATTTAGGCACAATGAGTTGGTGAATGCGAGCCTTTTGTTGAGAAGTGTCATCATTGATGTAAAGGTTGATGTCATTAATGTGAAGGTGCATCTGGTGAAGATGCATGGTGAGTTGTCTTTGAGGTATGTGCTTGTGTGCTTGATGTGAAAAGGAAGCCATGTGACAAGAGAGAATTTGAAGGCAACCTAATATATCTTCTATTGGTTGATTTCAAGGTTTAGGTTAGCTTAAAGTTGTTAGTGTTGTCACAAAGAGGTATGATGGTCAAATGAGCATTGAAGCATGGTTATGAGGCTCTAGGTTTACATGAGGACATGAGAGAATGTTAATAAAAAATAGATTGACGTAGTGGTGTGAGATTTATATCTAAAGAGTGTTCTTATTTGATATCATTGAGGTAACCATGTTTGAGTACTAGTTCTTGAGTATAAGGTGTTTTAAGAAGCCTAGTCTAGACCCTATGAGAAGGTGTGCATAGTGAAGTTTGGTGAAGTAAGTGTTGTAGTCTAGAATCATACCCTTATGAGAGAGTTTTTTAGGCTCTCTCACTCCAAAATACAATATTGGAACAACCTCAGGCTATGGGCATCCTGTAATGAGGTTGAACCTCTAATCTTTTTAATGAGGCTAGCTCCTTAGATGCTTCACTTTGGCTTTTTTCCCATACTAGAATCTATTAACAAATAAGGAAAAGGGGAGAGAAAGATAACATGAAAGGGAAATATAGGCTAAGGATGGTGATGCACTAGAATATAAAATGATCCATTTTTAGCTTGGAAACATTAAAAACTACTAATGAACCTAACTAAGAAAAACTAATCTGATCCTATCTCGAGGACAAAAATAAATAGGTCTATATGAGACACTATAAACTTGTGACACTTCAAGAAAGGGACCATTGTTTAACACTTCACACAACCTGCAAGGAACCAAAAAAATTAAATCAATATACATAGAGAATCTACAGATGATGAAAAGGGACATACATATGCAAGTTAAACTCCAATAATGTATACTTGAATTCAAAATAAAATCAAAAACTTCATCTCATTGCTTCAAGAGAGTTTTATAAGGAAATTTTGATAGAGTAACTCTATCACTAGTTGAGGGATCCCTTATTTAGACTCCAAAGCCTCTATATAAAGCAAAAAGGGATGAAAGAAAAGGGGGAGAGAGAAAGGAAGAGGGGAGCCTATTTAAGACATGATAGATAAGCTGCTACCTTTTTGTAATGAATGATCCACCATCCTTTTTGATTGATTAGGGTACTATTGTATTTTGTATAAAGAAACTTTTCTTTTTCCTGATAACCTCAAGCTACCTTATTGGTTGACAAACATGCTAGAAGACAAGAAAAAATTTAATGATCAAGCTACCTTTTCTAATCACCTAATTTTTACCTATCATCCCCACACCATCTTTCACTTATCTTGCACGCATAAGGACAAAATCCCCATAACTTTAAATTTGGACCAAGCCATGATGCTTATGTTTTAAGTGGTTGTTTACTAGAGATGATGGCCATGTTGAAGGAGGAGTGCCTCTCTATTAATTACACCTACCAACTCTTACTTTGAAACCTAGACCAAATCTTTCCTATGGGTGGAAAACCAATCTAAGGACATTGGTTTTCCTGTATCCATTTATGTCAATTTAAGTCCATAAAAATCCAAATGACTACCTTTAGGGGTTCATATTTTGATGTTTATAGGCCCATCATGGGATATTTGATTCCTAATGGCTATTATATGAGCTTGAAATTTGACACTGGCATGAACATCATGTCTCTTTTAAACTCTTTCTTGTGGGCCTTTTGCTTGAACAATTTTCATGAACTTTTTTTGAAGGAATTAAACTTCAGGCCTTTTGAGAATGACCCTTTGGATAAATTTTATTTAGCCATCTCTTCAAATTAAAATGTCTTAGAGAATTTTTTGAAGGTCCACATCTTCAAAATATACCCTTCAAAAATGCTGCATAAGACACTTTGGCATGGAAATGACTTTTTGGAAAAAGTGTTTTGGCCCTTTGCTTTGAAAGTGCCCTTAAGAACTTGAAAAAGTCCCCTTTTCACCAAGAAAAGTGCCCTTAAAACTTTTGTTTTGACACTTCTTCTTGAAATAATTCCTTCCAAAGGAATTCCTTTGGAAAATTTTCCTTCGGCTTTTTTGAAAAGGTCCTTTTCTTCAGGGTAAAAGTTTTGAAAGAAACTTGTCTTTGGAAAAATTGTCTTGGACAATTTCCCAAAGGAAGAGTGTCCTTTGGAAGATTATTTTAGGTTTTTTAAAATAAACCTTTCTAAAAGGAACATACCATTTGAATTTTTTAAATGGACCATTTTTCTGAGAAAAGTACCCTTTGGATTGCTAAAAAAAACCATTTCTTTGGAAAAGATATCTTTCATAAATTTTGAAAAGTGCCCTTTATGAAAGAAAAGTACCTTTCAAGAAAAGTGTTTAGGACACTTTGATGTAGAAGAATTACTTCAAGAATTTTGAAAAGGACCATTTTATTAAAGAGTTACCCTTCAGGGAAATTATCCTAGACGATTTTCCCAAAAGAAAAAGTTTTTGTCTTTTACTTCAGAAATTTTGTTCACAAGAATTGTTTGTTTGGAAACTTTGTCTCGGATAACTTGTCTAAAAGAATTAAACACTTAGCCAAAAAGGGTCCCAAAATAAAATAAACACTTAGCCAAAAAGGGTCCCAAAATAAAAGAAACACTTGGTCAAAAAGGGTCCTGAAAGAAAAGAAACACTTGGTCCCTGCAAAGTTTGAAAGAATGAATAAAAGATTTTGCACTTAACTTCTATCTTGTAGGCTTATCCTTGAATTTTGCTGCTAGATCCTTATAATACCTTTTATGGATCCTCTCTATTTGAAAATTTTGGATCCATTTCTAATATTTTTATCTACTGCTTCATCAAACCATGCATGAGCTTCATATGTGGGCCAAAAATAGCCAACATCTTTGGTGGCTCATAGAGGTTACATGCCTATCAATGTAAGAGAACTTAGACCATGTCATCTCATCAAAACCATCCTTTGGGAATGGATTCAAGTCACTTTTAAATAAATTGGAACCTCCCTTTGAATCAATAAAGACAACTAGAACAAAACAAACACTATGCCTAGGGCACTTAGGGAAGAGAAACACATAATTGAAAAGGATGTGTACAAGGAACTTAGAGGAAAAAATGAAAAGATATACAAAATGTATAATATATACAATGGCTAAAAAATATTCTAATATCAAGGCTTTAGATTAATCCCACTGACTAGGATGGGTAGTACCTCTCCATCTAGTTGGGCTAGCTAAAAATAATTATGTTGTTTGCATCTATGGATAAAATAAGGACCACTCTACAAGCTATCGAATTTGGTATGGTCACCTAGCTTGGTCTTGTTTGAATCCAACTTGAGGACTAAATCCCTTTATTTAGAGTCCCTTGCTATGGATCTCTTGTCAAAGGATTTTTGGACTTGAGCTTGATGTGATTATAGTGTTTTCATTGCAAGGTCTCTCATTTCTTCAAGCTTCATGAGTTCTACCAATCTCACATGTATGGGCTCATCTTCCATCAACTCAAGATGATGGGCTAGTTCTAATGTAGGTAGCTCAATAGAAATGGGAAACCTGGCCTCCCTTACATATAATAAGATATATGGATAATTGCTAATGATAGCTTTATGAGTCACCCTGCCAGCCCACAAGGCTATCTTTAGTTTAGTGTGCCATGTCCTTTGATTCTCTTGCATAGTTATCTTGATGATTCTTAGTAAATTTTTATTTGTGGACTCATTTAGTCCATTTCCTTGAAGATATTAGTTGGAAGAGGTGCTGAGGTAGATGCCCATCTTGATAGCCCATTCACTCATTTTTAGATTGAGGAATACTAATGCATTATCAAAAATGATAGTGGATGGAACATCAAACCTAGTCATAATGTTGTCATAGATGTCTGGACTACACCTTCATTAGATTATTTCAATGTACTGGATTCTACCCACCTGGTGAAGTAGCCAATTATAGTAAGCACCCATCTATGTCTTGTACTTGATGGAGGGTTGATAATTCTTATGAATTCTAGACCCCATTGCATGAAGGGTTGCTCTACCTAGATTGGGTTAAGAGGAAGGGATGCCAATATTTGCTTACCACAAAGAAAGCACACTTTTGACACTTTATCACCCATGCATACACATATTTGAAGAGGTTGGGCCAGTAATAACTAACCCTCATTATCTTTGTTACTATGGTTCTTAGTGCAAAATGACCTCCTATAGGTCCATCATGGAATTGCTCTAAAAGTTTGGTCACCTGGTCATTATCTATGCACCTAAGGAGCACCCCATTTAGGTCTCTTATAAATAAAACCCCATCAACCAATGCATAAGGTATGGACTAAAGTCTAAAATACATTCTCTTTGCCCTATCCATACCTTATGGGAACTCAATTGTTATCAAGAAATGTGTCATATCTTGGAGATAACTAGCATGAGGTGGAGGTGCATCTATTTATGAGTTATCTTATGTTACCAAGATCACCTCTTTATCTTCATGAAGGTCATCAACCATATGCTCATACAATCCTTTACCTCTTATTAGCTTAGTGACCTTGATCTCCATGTCATACTCCATGACCTTGGTAATCTAACCAACCCTCTTTTCATTCAAGTCTTTGTTAAGAAGGAAGTCTCTCACTCTAGGATGAGACATCATAAGATATATATTTCTATTGGAGAGCATTGGCCTAAATTTTTTAAGGCTTATCATACTATAAGGACTTATTTTTATATAAAAATATACCTCACCTCATACCCCTCAAGCCCCTAACTAAAAAATGTTATTGGCTGCTCAAGCCCTTCACCATTATTTTGCATCAACATAGATGATATATTGTCAATATTAGCAAAGGCATACAATATGAAATCTCTTGAGAAATCAAGATTCATGAGTGTGGGTTCTTGGGCAATGGCTTGCTTGATAGCCTCAAATGCTGATTTACCTTCATTTGAATAAGTAAACACTTAGTTCTTCTTCAACATGGTAGTGATGGGTTTGACCAAGTTTGCAAAACTAGGTATAGTCCTTCTCATGAAGTTTATTTTTCTAAGGAAACTCTGGATTCCTTTCTTATGCTTGGGTAAGGATAAGGTCAAGATAGCACTTATTCTATCAAGATAAATAACTAATCCTTATTTTGAAACAATATGACCTAAAAACATACCTTTATGCATAGAAAACACACACTTTTTAGGATTCAAAGAGATCCCATGCTCTCTACATCTCTCAAAGATCAACCTCAGGTGGTCCATGTGTTTTTTGGCATTCTTAGAGAAAACTATGATGTCATCCAAGTAGATCAACACCATTTGATTTAAAAATCCTTGGAAGGCCATGTCCATGGATCTTTGAAAAGTGGCCCCAATATTTGATAAGCCAAAAGGAATCTTATGATAAGCATATGTGCCTCATTTGGTGGTGAAGGTAGTCTTGTACTGATCTTCTTTCTTTACTAATACTTGGTTGTAACCTGAATATCCATCCAAAAGAGAAAAATGTTTTAAACTTATAACTATTTGAAGAAGCTACTCTATAGATGGTAGAGGGTAATGGTCCTTCAAGGAGACCCTATTTAGATCTCTAAAGTCAACACACAACCTAATATCCTTACTCTTTTTCTTTACAAACACTAAATTGGCTACTCATGATGAGTGATTGATGGAAAATATGATCTTGGATTCACTTAATTTGGTTAATTTTTCCTCATTAACTCTTTAATTTTGGGGTTAATGGGCCTTTGTTTTTTCCTCACAAGGTTAGCATTAGCCTCCATCTCTATAGTGTGCTAGGCTAAATTTGGATCAAAATCTTTTAGGTCACTATATTCCCAAGCAAATATGTCTAAATATTCCTTACAAAGTTTAATGAAAGCATGCCTTTTTGCCTCATTATTTACCTTCCCAAGCTTAAAGAGCTTGTCTTTCAAAATAAGGAACCTTTCATAATTCTCCTCATCAATTGAAATCATTGCCTTATCTTTTCTCATATGGTCTCCCTCATAGAAAAGACTTTCAAGGGTGACTAGTCCCTTAGGATTCTTATTATTGTTTAATTAGACAATCTACTCCCCATACTGATGTTGAAATTTCTCCTGGTTCATCAAGAAAAACTCTACTTCCTACTACAAGAAATAAGTAATTTATTTGTCATTTTTGAAGACCTACCAGTGGGCTTCATTATCTGGTACTGATGGCCTCACTACCACCTTGACATGTGGCTAAACCTTGGCCTCTTTTAGCTTACTTGGAATATCAAATTGGGCTCCCACAATTGCCAACCTTTCAGCATGCTGATTCTAGTTCTTTGAAATGGCTTGAATGTTAAAGGCTTCAAAATATTTAATTAGGTCCCACACTCTATTTTTTAGGATCTCATCAAAGGATTTTTTTTAATGTTCAGGCCCTTGACTTGGTTCACTATAAGCTCACTGTCTCCATATGTTTTTAATATTCTGATTCCTCTCTTATTGACCCATTAGAGGCCATGGATTAGGCCTTCATATTCTACTTTATTGGAGGAGTAACTAAAATGGAATCTATAAGAAGATAAATAATTATCATCTAAAGGAGAAACCAACATTTCCCCTACACCTACTCCATTTTTTCTCCTTGAACCATCAAAAAACAACCTCCACATACCATTGAGGTCTTCTTTAGGTCCAATGAGGGAAGGCATGAGTTGATTTTCTTCATGTAGCAAATAGACACCCATGTCTCTTTCTTCAACACCTTCCAAAGGGTTAAGAAATTGATTATCCCCCATAGCTTATCTAGGAATAAGTCTAGAATATCTTCAAGATAAGTATTTAATTCTTGACCAATTATAAATTCATCTTCATCAAGGATAGTACAATTGAGGTTTATGCTATATGGATAATGAGGCTCAATGTGAAATTGTGCCATGATATCAACCTTGATTAATACCTTGGTCCCATAAATTTTAATGAAAGGCATGTATGACTAATGTGCTATGAGATAGCCTCCTATCTTTGCTATGAATTCTCTAAAAAGGCATAACACAAAGAGAGGAATTACATCAAGGATCAACATACCCTAGACCACCAAAACATTAGGACAAGCATGTAGGGTCTAGCTCAATTCCTTGATGATACCAGATGTCTTTGTGGAAGAGCCATCAATCTACATAACTCCCTTAATATGTGGCTCATATTTGAGGTTTAGCTAATCAACTATAGACTTTAGCATTATTAAAGTGCTAGCTCTATTATCTACCAAACAATTATGTACCAAAGAATAATCAATGATTAATGAAATGTAGAATGGATGAGGTTTAACCACCTTACTTGATCATTCTCCCATAGGACCTTGGGTTACATTGGTGAGGACATCAATTTCTTTGATTGGTTATCTACCTATCGCTGTTGTAACACCTATATTGGACAAACATTCTTAAAGGATATCCACCTGATTGAGCATGGAAAGCATGTCCCACTTTGGCACACTCACATTAGAATTTTTCATTTGTTTAAAAATGTTATTTAGTAGATCACCAACCTTTTCCTGAGCTTTAGGAGCCACTACTATCATTTATTGAATTTATGAGTTTTGTGGATCAGAACCTTTCTCTTGATTCTAATTTTTAAGAGGTGCCAATACTTTTGGATTGATAACAGGATCATTAGGCTTAGATAATGATGGAGTAATGATAGAAGGTTATTTGACTTCCTCTTTATTTTCACTCAAATTCCTTCTTTTGAATCTTATATTAGCTGCCACTAGAATGTATGCTTGGCTAGAACTAGCCTACTGATTGAGTGCATAACACTCTCTTTGCTCACTAATGACCATTGTAGCATCTAGTTGGTTTGGTACTTGATTAGATCATTGGTCTTGTGGAGAATATCCTAATTTTTTCATCATGGGGATCTCTATGTTTTGAGCCATTAAGGCTTGATTGTATCTATAAACAGCAACCTACTGCCATTGGTAATTGAAAGGCTAGTTAAAACCATTAGTTGGGACAGTGGGTTTCCCAAAATATTGATCCCAAGGTATGGTCCCTTCAGCCTCTTGAACCATATTATTTTTAATAGGAACCAAGGAGTTGGAAGAGCCTGTGACATTTGGGTTATAGTTACTCTGCTTATTGTAGCTAGGTTATTCCTACCCTTGCTCACAGTTTTGGTTTTGGAAATTTCCCTTGAAGGGTGGTCTATTTCCTTGATAAGATTGTTGTTGAGGCTGATATGGAGCTTGATAAGGCCTATTAAACTAATCTATCTACCTTTTAACATTTAAAACATCATTTCCCAAGGATTAGAGCATGTTATTAAGTTTTAGGTAGTTTTTTTGCTCTTGGGAATTACTTGGTCCGCTAGTGGAGGCCTTTTCTTGCTTAGGTGAAGGTATATCAATAATTATTGGAGTTGGAAGAATAAAATAAAGTGGGAGAATAACCATAGGTGTGGTTTTATTTTATGGAAAATAGGTATTGGGGATCTAGGAGTAAGCTTTCTAACTTGAACTAGGTAATTTTCTACTTTACTAGCCACCTCATAAGCATATGGCAATATGTCCCCTCTAATGGATTGGATCATTACAACTATATTGATATTTAGAGCCTTCACATAGTATAGAAACACAAAGTTAGGGGACAATCTAATAGAGGCTATAATTCTATCCCAAGCTTTTTGGAATCTTGTGTTGAAGTCTTGCATAACTTTATGGGGGGATCTCTCAATTGTGGTAAGCTATTCTGCTAGTGACAAATGGTCAATTTTGTCTGAAAATATTTTACACAAGGCCTCTCCTAGCTGATTCCATGATTTAATAGAATTATGAGCTAAGCCTCTATACCAATCTAGAGCTATTCCCATAAGGGATACAACTAATAGTCTAATAGCTATATTTTTTGCAATGATATTATGGATATTACAAAAATTGGATATGTCATTTATGTGTTTAATAGGGGTTATGGCTTGGTCACCTGTAAAATATGGGATGATTTTGAGAGATGCTACTAGCATAAGATCATATTATGGTAGATTCAAAGGAATTTGGCCACTGAAACCTATAAAAGATCTTTGGGGAATCATGGTTACAAAAGGGGCTAACAAAGTTCTTTTTGCATAGGTACACCTCACAACTAGTTTAGGAAAATGGTTTCCTACGTATGCATGAGTATGCGTGAACCTTAACCTTTTGGCTAAATTTAAGGGGAGTTCAGTAAAATCAAAAGGAATACCTTTAGAAGTTGATCTTGTAGTTGCCTTTGGCATGAAAGATAGTTACTATTCTACCACCAAATTGTTGAGTGTTCTTTAGAGTTGCCAGATACTAAAAGATGAAATCTATAAACACTATAAGTTGATCAAACCAATGTCAAAATTGACTAATTTCCTTGAAATTGGTCCCATCAAGCATGTTAGAAATTGTTATAGGATAGAATTACACCCTTGTGGGAGAGTTTTTCAGGCTCTCTCACTCCTAGCTACAATATTGGAACAACCTCAAGCTATAGGTATCTTGTAATGAGGTTGAACCTCTAAGATTTTTAATGAGGCTAGCTCCTTAGATGCTTCACTTTGGCTTGTTTCCCACACTATTATCTATTGACAAATAAGGAAAAAGGGAGAGAAAGATAACATGAAAGGGAAATCTAAGCTAAGGATGGTGATGCACCAGAATATGAAATGATCCACTTTTAGCTTGGAAACCTTAATAACTACTAATGAACCTAACCAAGACATAGACTAATTTGATCCTATCTCGAGGCCACAAGAATAAGTATTATATGTGGAGGTTAAAGGGAAAACCTATAATTTGAAGGACAAAAAGAAAGAGGTCTATATGGGACACTATAAATTTGTGACACTTCAAGAAAGGGACCACTATCTAACACTTCAAACAATCTACAAAGAACCAAAATAATTAAATAAAGATATGTAGAGAATATATAGATGATGAAAAGGGACATACATCTGTAAGTTAAACTCTAATAATGTATACTTGACTTCAAACCAGAATAAAAAAATTCATTTCAGTGCTTCAAGAGAGTGTTATAAGGAAATTTTTATAGAGTAACTTTATCACCAATCGAGGGATCCCTTTTTTAGACTCAAAAGCCTCTATATATAGTAGAAAGAGATGAGAGAAAAGGGGGAGAGAGGAAGGAAGAGGGGAGTTTATTTGAGACATGATAGCTAAGCTGCTACCTTTTCATAATGAATGCCCCACCATCCTTTTTGATCGATTAGGGCACTATTATATTTTGTACAAATAAACTTTGCTTTTTCATAATAACCTCAACCTACCTTGTTAGTCAAAAAACATGCTAGAAGATAAGAAAATCTCCAGGAATGTATTTAATTCTTGAGCTACCTTTTCTAATCACCTAATTTTTACCTATCATCCCCACACCATATTTCACTTGTCTTGTACACATAAGGACAAAATCCCCATAACTTTAAATCTGGACTGAGCCATGATGCTTTTGTGTTGAGTGGATATTTGTTGAAGATGATGGCCATGTCAAAGGATGAGGGCATCTTTATTAATTTCACATACCAAATCTTTCCTATAGGTGAAAAACCAATCTAAGGCCATTAGTTTTCTTGTAACCATTTATGTCGATGTAAGTCCATACAAATTTAAATGACTACTTGCAAGGGTTTAGATTTTGACATTTTTGGGCCCATCATGGGATGTTTGAATCCAAAAAGATATTTTATGAGCTTTAATTTTGACACTGGCATGAACATCATGTCTCTTTCAAACACTTCCTATAGGCTTTTTACTTGAAAAATTTTCACAAATTTTTTTCCAAAGGAATTAAACTTTAGGATTTTTGAGAATGACCCTTCAGATAAATTTGCTTTGGCCATATATTCAAAAGGAAAGGTGTTCAAGACTTTGTAAAGGTCCACCTCTTTGAAAGATACCCTTCAAAAATGTTGCATAAGACACTTTGGCATGGAAATGACTTTTCAGAAAAAGTGTTTTGGCCCTTTGCTTTAAAAGTGCCCTTAGGAACTTGAAAAAGTCCCCTTTTCATGGAGAAAAGTGCCCTTTGGATTTTTTTTTGGCCCTTCCTCCAAAAATAATTCCTTTTGAAGGAATTCATATGTAAAATTTTCCTTCAATTTTTTTGAAAAGGTCTTTTTCTTCAGGGCAAATTTTTTGAAAGAAACTTGTCTTCAGAAAAATTGTCTGAGAAAAATTTCCCAAAGGAAGAGTGTCCTTTGGAAAATTATTTTGAGTTTTTGAAAAGAAACCTTTCTAAAAGGAACATACCCTTTAGATTTTTTGAATGGACAATTTTTCTGAGAAAAGTGCCCTTCAGCTTGCTAAAAAAGACCATCTCTTCAAAAAGGATATCTTTCAATTTTTTTGAAAAGTGCCCTATCTGAAAGAAAAGTACCTTTCAAGAAATGTGTTTAGGACACTTTGTTGTAGAATAATTCCTTTGGGAATTTTAAAAAGGACCATTTTATTGAAGAGTTACCCTTCAATAAAATTGTCCTAGACAATTTTCCTTAAAGAAAAGGTCTTTGTCTTTTGCTTGGGACATTTTGTCTGAAAGAATTGTCCTTTTGAAAACTTAATCTCAGACAACTTGTCTAAAAGAATTCAACACTTAGTAAAAAAGGGTCCTAAAATAAAATAAACACTTGTTCAAAAAGTGTCTCAAAATAAAAGAAACACTTGGTCCCTGTAAAGTCTGAAAGAATGAACAAGTAAAGGCTTAGATGAATACAAGATTTTACACTTAGCTTCTAGCTTATCCTTGAAAACTACTGTTGGATCCTTAGAAAACCTTGATTGGATCCTCTCTATTTACAAATGTTGGATTCATTTCTAAGACTTTAATCCACTGCTTCATCAAACCATGCAAGAGCTTCATATGTGGGCCAAAAATGGCCAACAATAAGTAAGTACAAGATTGTGAGAGGTTGTTTTGAATTGTGTGATCATGTAAGTAAAGAATATATACTTTTATAAGTATTTCAAGGTTAGTTGTCAAGTTTCAAGTGCTTAAGAAGCCTAGACATGACACTAGTCATGGAATTTAAAGTCCTTATGAGAAGGTATGAGTCTGATGACCTGGTAAGATGATGCACAAAGACATGACATGTTGTATGAGGTTACTTGAACATGTATATGAGGCTTTGTATCACTCATGAGAGTCTCAAGGTGAGCCTACAGGGGTAGGACCTTAAGACCAAGTCTACATCTAGACCACTTCTAAACCTTACCCAGCCTAATGAGGTATCATGATCTATTGTCAAGGCATATGAAGGATGTATGAAATTATTTAAGAATGTATGAGGTTTCTTGAGTATGTGAGAGTGGTGGAGAGTACATGTAAAGAGGTATGAATGTCAGTTTTAAGGCCTAATGTGGTTTGCAGGTCAAGGTCTAAGTGAGCAAAAAAAGAGAAAGTGTGGCCTAATGAGGGGTCATGATGATAGTTAAAGGTGTTTGAGCTCATCTAAACATTGTCATAGGTGATTAATGTTGTTTCAAGTTTGTTCATGTAGTTTGAGGTCAATATTTACAAGAAAAGTAGTTTTTGTCTCTTAGGTGCACAAAATGAAGGGTTCTTAACTCAAGAAGGATTTTATTATGCTAATTAGCTTGTAAAAAATTTACATGGGAACTTAATATTTTCATGGTATATGGGGAAGGGTCCTAGCTCAAAATTATAAGCATCCATTTTTGGATTGAGGGGCTATGCTTTATGAATGATTATTAAGAATAGAAATAAGTATAAACCCTCTTATAACCCTAGTAAGGACTTGATGTTAATCAAAATATATTATAATGGATTGGTATTATTAGGTAAGATATTGAAGGTTGTATTAAAATATCTCAAGTAATTCCAAGTGTGATTAAGTTATCAGGTGCATGAGTAGATCCTATAGGAAAGTATAAATTTCTTAGAGATTTGTTATAGAAGTTAGATTTGACCAAGTTAAAGTATGAAAATACATGGAAGATTAAAATTGAGACTCATTTTTATGTCCATGAAGGTTTTTGGATATGTTATAATACTTAAGTGTGCTAAACTGGTCATCCAAGTTAGCCAGTCGTTAATAGGCCTAATGGTGTAAACAGTGAAAAATCCATGCAATAGTGAGAAGATGATCAAGAATGTGTTATCATAATATATTTATGAAAAAAAGTATATAGTATTTTTTTAAAGAATTTTAATACATGTTCATGTTGGATATAAGTTTTAGAGGTTAGTTAATATGGTGAGAAAGTTGCTCACAAGTTAACCTATGTGGTTCAGATAAGATGATGAGATATAAGGTCATGAGGTTATCTGTAAGACCAATATTTTCCATTTAAATATATTATATTTATATCTAATAATGATATAATGATCTCATAGTATCATCTACATGCATCATAATTCATTTAAAATTCCTATATAGGTGTTGGAGGTTTGACTCATCATGACTGGTCTTTGAGGAAAAATGGTAGTTCTTTGTGAGCAAGTTACATGATTGTTTTTGAGTCTTTTTTCCCTGTATGATGAAGTCTAATTCACTTGGTGAAGTTTTTGAGGTATTTTATGTTCTATGTATGGGATTTATTATCATGGTTGTGTGGCTAAATAATGAATTATATTTATTTTTTCAAGATAGACATTTATGTGTGTGAATGCCTAATGTAAACAATTTTAATGGTGTGCTTCAAGAGGTGGTTGGAGCTAAAAAGTGTCATGGACATAAGATGAGTTTAGTGAGAGTATATTTGAGTGGTATATAAAGTTTTCCTACTATGTGTGGTGTTTTAAAGTCTTCTAAGGAGATCAAAGGGTAATGTGTACTAATGAAGGCCTAATTGAACTAGGTCTCCTTAAGGCCTAAAAGAGGTTTTGGTATTTTAAGTTGTGGACGACCTATTGTAATGATTGATTCATGTATGAAATGTGTTATAAGACCTATTTTAAGGGTAATCTAATTTATGTATAAAATGTGTTATATTACCTATTTTAAGGGTAATTTAAGTGTGTAAGTGTGTATGGCTAACCAAGAGGTGTGTGAGCTAAAGGATTATATACGATCAAGGCCTAATATGCCTAATTGGTTAGTTAAAAAACTTGAGAGAGTATGTGAATGATATATCATATTTTATAGTAGAAGGATGTATTTTATACAATCTTGGGAGTGTCAAGATCTATAATGAAGATATAAAAGTGTGTCTACATATGAAGTTCAAGGTTATATGACCTAATTAGTTTTGAAGAGACCTAATTGAGCGAAGAGACCTAAAAGGTAGTTTGAGAGGGATAAGAGTGTGAAGAGTTGAAGAGGTCATGATCATAAATTGGTTGAAAAATAAGGTGTTATAAAGGTAATCAAAGTAATTAGGTGGATGAGTTGGTGCTTAATTATCTAGGGGGTTGGCACCTCCTTGCAAGTGGGTGATTGATAAAGCCTAGTCAAGTGGGTGTTTGGCTAGTTTGGGTTGGTAATCCATGTGAAGTTGGTGCTTCAATAAAATTAAATTTTTATCATATAAGATTATTTTACATTTGTATATATCTTTGAATTTTCTTCCCCTTGAGGTTTTCCCACATATATGATGTGTTCTTAAGTTTTATGCTTATGTGGATAAGTGTTTATGCTTGCTAGATCTATATGTTTTCTTAGATGATTTATGATCGATTAAGTAAACTTAAATGATTTTTTTAAAAGATTGATTCAACCCTCCTCTCAATAATTTTTCTTCCAACATTTAGTATTAAAATTTGGTCCTTTTATGTAATCCTAACAGCCTAAAGGAGATCCTAGAAGCTATTAACATCCTAAGTTGCATCCTAACCGAGAAGGGAATTGTTCAGGTCCTCTTGCTCAAATCTAGTCCAACATGGGAATGACCTTAGGCTATGGGTCACCTAAATTTGGGTCAGACCTCTAGAGAAAGCTACATTTTTTTTGATTCTATCACCTATACTAAACCTAAAATAGCTTCTTACTAGGAAAAGGGGAGAGAAATTAACAATCATCCATGAGAGCATATAAAATGGAGGTGATGAACCAAATGTTTTGATCCTTATACTTGAAAAAGACACACTATAAGATTCATTCAAAACTTTATAAGATCACTTGACTTAATATATGATCAACCCTCACATAATTATTTCATAAAAAGGCATGGACTTGCTATCAACCTAGTATGGGAGGGTAGTTATTCACTCCTAAACTAACCAACAAACTATATATGCACTTAGAATGACCTATGAGAACTACCAAAACACTTCATGAAGGTGAGAAAACTTAGATGCAAGCAAGGAAAACATATATTCACTTAACCACATCAATGAACTCATGAAACATACTTTGATTTAGCTTGGAAATAGAGGAATTCACTAATTTAAGACTACTAAACATCACTTGATTCACTCTTTGATTAGATTCCACATAATTATTCCATAAAAAGTCATGGACTAGCTATTGACTTGACATGGGAAGGAAGTTATCCACTTCCAAACTGACCAATAGACTATATATGCACTTAAAATGACTTGTGAGAACTACCAAAACACTTTATGAAGGTGAGAAAACTCAGATAGAGGCAAGGAAAACATACATTCACTTAACCACATCATTGAAGTCATATTACACACTTTAACTCAAATTAAAAATAGAGGAATTCATTCTTTTATTACATCAAATAGGTTTTATAGTATAAATCTCGGTAGAGTCTAGTCATGCTAAAGAGAGGGATCCTTTTCAAGGCTTATAAGCCTATATTTATAGCAGAATGGGATGAGAGATATGGGGATCATGCATAAAAGGATGTATAAGGGAGCATAATGACTAAGATTTATAATCATTCCCACATTGATGCCATTAGAAAATATCATAATGCTTAAGATTAATTATGGAAGGTGGATATAACAACCATATCAATCTCTTTCAATCTATTTTTGGCCTATATTTATGCTCCTTATAGTTACAACAATGGGATCAAGTCATTTTAAAGTTAGATTATAGTGTCAAAGTAGTTAAAATACTTGGATTAATCTATTGTGATCTTTTGCTGGTACGGATTGCTCTTTATTGGTTCATTTGTGTTGTGTAAGAATGTAGGGGTCATAATCATGCTACTATCTTAGGTGATGAACCCATCAAAACTGATGTGTCTACCTCCATGGCATCCCCTTGAAATATTTACTCTAGTTCAACCTCAACTATATTTAATCTCCATTTAAAGTCTCAAGGCTTTAACTTTATATATTGGCTTTTGATCTTGATTTGTGTTTCTAAAAATGTGTCATTTGTCAACTATGCATCCCTTCTGAGGATCTTACTATTAGCTCCATCTGCTTCCATGATTGTGTCACATGGTGGATTTGCATTCATCAATCTTGATTAAACCTTTGACCTTATGTACACCATAAATCTTCTTTTTTATGGTTCAAATTCGTACCATTGATTTAGCTAGTAGTTACCATGGTCATGACACTTGGCAACTACACATTTGTCTTTGAGATTCACTAACTTGTTGACCTTTAGCTCACCAACAATATGATTTGGTATGATGAATCATAAACCATTGATTAGTTTAGACCCACTAGTCTTATTAGTTGATACACATTATTAGATCTTCATTCAAACACTCAAGATCTTGACACTTGTCAGATCTACATTCATCCTCAATAACTTTGGCCTTTTGATTGCAATCTCATCATTAATCTATGAATACATAATCAAACATGCACTGTTGGATCTTTGAGACCCATTGAATCATTAGATCACTACTTGCTATTATATCTAAATCTAGATTCCATGATTTAGACACTTGTCAGCTATACATTCATCCTTAGAACATTTGAATTCAAATGGCTATTTTTCATAGCTTAAATTTGATGTTTGTGTGCATGTCCCACTCTACAAGTTTAACTTTGGAAACTTATATCTTGAGATATATAAGTCATCAAGATAAATTTTTTATAAGGGATTGACATGAAAAACATCATGTCCATGTGGTCTTTTGGCCTTGATCAATTTACTAAGTGTATTTATCAAATGTGTAACTAGAATGGCTTGTTTGTCCCTTCATGATGTGTTTTATGATGGTCTAGTTCTTTTGTAATCATGAAAGAAACTATTGTCTCTTTATAAGGCCTAGATGAACTTATAAGACTTTGTGTAACCTGATTCATACCCCTGAATGCTTGAAACACCATGAGAATCTATTGGTCTTTTCACTTTGTAATCCTAAACTTATTTCAAAGCGTAATTCCTAAGGATCAACAAATTGAATTTTAATCTCACTTAAACTATTTCAAAAGATTTATAAACAATATGAGATTCTTATTTTCATACTTTTGGTCCACTCATTCCATCCAAAACTCTACTCAACTTCTTATTCTAGATTAGGCAAATTTTGGTATGTAGGAAAAATTTAGCCAACATCTTTGGTGACTCAACTGGGCAACATGATTTCTATGCTCAAGAACCAGACCATTTACATGACCTTTGGACTCATGAATAATGAAAAATTTGATCCATGAATATAAAAAACCCTTTTTATTAAAGGAAGATAAAAATTATACCAAGGCCAAAAAGGAAACATAGAAAATAGGGAAACTAACTAAACAAAGCAAAGAAAAATAAAAAAAATGTGTTAGGGAAACACTTGGAGGGAAATAAGTTTTTAAAAAAAAACTAAACTAACCATGATAGGGCATGATCTACCTAGATCAAAAGGGAAATTCATGAACTAACTCATTCTAAAAGATGGTACAAGTTTCAAAGTAGGATGCTTATTAAACATGACCTTTGATGAGGCACTCTTCTTGCCTAATAAATCTCTTAGAAAATCCTAAAATGAGTCATCAACAAAAAACTAGTCACCATAGAAGATAAACTCATCTTTCACTTTAGGATATTTTTCAAACTGCTTGTCATCTACAACCTCATCAAGTGATATCTATACACTGTCCTTGAGTGACCTCATTATTATTTCTATTTGTTGTAAGTTATGTTATACCTAACACACCCCCTTTTCCCATAAGGAGATGGGGACACAATTTTTTTAGACTATGGTCTTAACTTTGAGCCCCTCTTCTATATGTTTATGCACAATCTAGGAGAAGATTGATTATTGGCCTTTTTCATAATTTGGCATAGTAATATTGGTATTATGTTTTCATGGACTAACCTTCTTTGAGAGTCTTTGTCAAGCTTTATGTTTTTTAACTTATGTTTTTGTGCTTTTCTCTTCAAAACTTTTTTTTTACATGAATTGGTATTTGGGTTTATTGTGTCAAACATTTTGTTTGCCATAATTTTCTCTTTGCAACATTTTCCCCACAAAAATTCTATTGAAATAATTTCCTAGAATCGGAGTTATTCTTGTAGACAATCTTGCTGACATAATTTCACCAATAGACTTACCCTTTAGCCCTTTTGAACCTACCCATTTATATTTTTTCAACTTGCCCTTTGGTCTTTACTAATTATATCCTTTAGGACTTTTATCATGGATGAATGCCCTACAAAGTAGATCCTTCAGATTGTTGTCAGATAGAAAGTAAATTTAAACATTTTGAAATGACCCTTTGGCATTTTGAAATTGCCCTTCAATAGTTTTTAAATCACCCTTTAGATCCTCCATACCTACCCTTTAGGAAGTTTATCCTACACCTTTACCTTTTTGAACCATTCCTTTGAACATTTTGTCTAAGACATTTTCCTTGATCTAATTGAGATCCTTCAGACATTTTGTTTGAAATAATTACCATAAAGGAATTGGGTCTAGGGGCCCTTTACCTAATGGAATTTAGTTTTCGAACAATTTTATTGATACACCTAATCCCTTACAAACATAACCTTCAAGACTTTTTTCTTGGGCCTTTTTGCCCTTCGACTTACCCTTCAAAAGTTTTGTGAAGGAAACATATTACTTTGGGCTTTCTGAACATACCCTTCGGCCTTTTGAAAGTTCCCTTCATGATTTTTGTGGTTACCCTTTGGGACTTTTATAATGGCCCTTTTCCCTATGGAACTACTATTTAGGACTTTCATCTCAGATCATTTTACCCTTTGAAATAGATCCTTCAAGCATTTCTTGCCTTGAAGTAGACCCTTTAGATTCTTTGTAGTTTCCTACAACATTTTTATTGTAGCCATTTTACTTGAAAAAGTGACCCTTCAGTCTTTCTACAATTTCCCTTTAGCCTTTTTACATTGACCTTTTTCCCCAAGCCAATTCCTTTGGAATTTGTGTCTCAAACATTTTATCCAATGTAAAAAGCTTGAAATAATTTCCCCAAGGGTACTTGCCCTTTAGACTTTCTGAACTGACCCTTCAAACATTTTGAAAATGACCCTTTAGCCATTTTTAAAGTGGCCACTTACTTTTTAAGACTTTGTCTTAGGTCCTTTCCCATATAAGAATTTCCCTTTGAGACTTTTGTCTCAGCTCTTTTGCCCTTCACTCCACCCTTTTGGGACTTTTATTCTGGGACTTTGTCATGTGGCCAATTATTTCAGACATTTTATCCAAGAGATTTTGCCCTTAAACCACTTTGTACATTTTTTCTAAAACATAATTCCCCTCATCCCTTTTGAGATCATCCATTCAAGCTTTCTTTCAAACATTTTATTTGAGAGAATTGAGTCTTTGATAGAATTGTTATAGATGTTTTGTCTGAAATAATCCCCCCAATAGAATTCCTTCAAACTTTGTGTGTCAAATTTTTTTTCAATGAAATAAGGGTCCTAGCAACCAAAATCCCCCAAAAACTCTCCCACAAAAATTGCCCTGAAACAAATACCATACTGCTAAGTGGCACCTTTGCATAGAGAACATTTTCATTATGTCTTGAGATTGATTTAAGATTTTAACCAAGGGTCACAATCATATTTTTCTATGTTAGGTCATTAAGATTAAAATGTAGGAGCTCTTTTATATAATATTATGTTAGGTCTAAATCATATTTTTATAATACTAAGACCTTAGGCTAGAATATTCATGTAGGGTCCTTTATACATATTTTCTAAAGTATTATGCTAAGTCATTTTTTTTCTTATGTTTGAAAAAGCAAGGAATCTTGAAGAAATGACATGTGTCAAGTTGATGAGATTAAATTTGACGGTCACATGGACATCATTTGACAATCATGAGGATGTCATTTAATGATCACATGAACATCAAATTTAACCTCAATAATAGCTAATTTATGAAATTAAACTTGACAGTCATGTAGATGTTATTTGACATCATGAGGATGTAATTTGATGGTCATACAAAAATTAAAAATTAACCTTGTAAATTCCCTATTAAGTGGACCCAACATATCGATTGTTCATGTTGATCCATATAGTTGATTAAATGGTATGAGATTGATGGAGACTTTTCAAAGGTCTTAGATTAAGCAGAGAGTTGGTTAGTAACATAACTATGTGATTAAAGTACAAGTAAAAAATTCTAGGTGAAGATCCTATGGCACACATCTGCTCAAGCCTATTTGATCAAATAATATGAGAGCAAGTTGAAATTTCAAAGCTCCATGAGAGTGACAAGTGTCACCATTATGGGATCCTACTACATAGATCAATTAACTCATGGGAAGAAGTAGGTATCTTAGTACATAGACCTTAGGAGTTATGAGCAACTACCAAGTGGCACACATATGAAATAGAGCAAAATAATGAATGACAAGTGTCAAGAACATAGGAGTTAATGAGGAAAAAACACATAGAGGCTTTATAGAGCTTCCAAGTGGCATGCTTGTGTTCTATCATGCAAAGGATTGATGGTGTGAGTCCTAAGTGGACTTTTCAAAGACCCTCAACTCAATCAGGTGTTGACATGTGTCACATTTTGAAGCTAGCAATGCATTATGGATATAATACTTAGATCTTTGGACACTTGAGCTATATCTATCAATAGACATTAGGTCTCATAGTTAAGATAAACTATGAAAATACATGTCTTAATCTGTATGATGATTATAAAAGTGAAGATATAGATTCTATAAAAAGTATGAAAAACCATATAATGCACACTTTAGATTAGTCATGGATAACAATAGTGTTACCAGTCTTAAAACATTGGTAAAGAGATTTTGGTCTTTTATGCATATGTCTGAGTTTCATTTAAAATCAGCTAATATAAAAGATCAACAAGTTGTTCTCACAACCTATAAAAGGAGACATATACAATATTAGTAAATGGTACATCTATTTGTAGTTTGCATACAATTCAAGTTATAATTGTAAAAAATTACCTCTATCTTTATACACATGTACATGTTGCATAGCTTTGACAAAGGCTAAATTAAATTGATAAACTATAAGTAGACTCTTATACAGTTTTATACCATATTTAGAACTACTTGTTCTACCTATCACATGTAGTGACCTTGCATGAACTTGGAGGATGAGGTGACCCCTTCCCCAAGTCTATATAAAAAAATTATAATCTAACTTGAATTTTTGTTAGAGATTTTTTGAATACATGAGAAACATCAATTTTGATCATCAATGAATGTGTTTGTGTATTTTTTTTCCAATTTTTGTGTAATTAGTTGTTACTTTCATTGGTTGTATGTTTCAATAATATTTAGTGTGTAAAAGTTATAAATGGATTCTTCATTATTTTGATTGATATACTAATATGTAGATGTGTAATAACTATTGAAATATTATTGGTTAAGATATTTGTTAAGATAGTCAAGTTAAAATTGATTCATAGTTTTGATTGTGCATGAGTGCTTTCTTAGATGTAGTTTTCTATGTGTGTGCAATAGCTACCTCAGATACTTCACTAGCCTAAGCCATAATGTCCTAATTAAGGGTGTGAAATATTTACTCTAAAAGGAACAACCTTTATCTGAGTCTTATGAATTCATTACATCTTTATCTCCTTAGAATTCTTATCCATGTCTGACTATGTGTGTGCAATCAATGATAGCAATAGGCATAGGTTCTGAGAGCACTTGTCCTTTTGGAAACCATATAGGGGAGTGATTCTTCAAAACTAGAGAGATTTCTTTTTTGCCTTACCCTTCCCTCCTTTTTTTGAGTTTGTTTTGATATTTACCTACTCTAGATTAGAATCTAGTCTCCCATCTAATTCACGTAGAGATTCACAATCTTTTAGGAACCACACCTCCATCCAAAAAACCTTGTCAATAACCTACATGCCCTACTAGGTATTCCATCAATAGGTTATAATAGAATGTATACCTACAAATCATGCCTTGGAGTGGAGTTTTCCTCTATTGAGATCTTAAAACATTAGAGGCTACTTTGTTATAGCTATGGTTTGCATAAAACCAACACCAACAATTAATTGGCATTAGAAAGAGGGAAAACACCTTCGATAGTATTAGTTATCCTTTGCATAGAGTTTCACTAGAGTCACCTAAGAGAGTGACCAAATCTAATTCCTAGGCTAGTTTATTAGTCTCACCCTTGACAAATCATAGGAGACCTATAACTATGCCAATAGCCCTAGTTTAGAATAATCCTCCTCTAGTAGGGAACCCCCTACTTATAAGGAACCCTTTACTTGTTAATCAACCAATGGCTCAACAACATCCTTGGTTAGTGGGATATGCTATTGTCATCCCAAGAGATGTGCATTATTTACCTTGAAATCCTAAAAGGATTTATCATCCTTTTCTCCTTCAAGAGTAAGGATAGTAGAGGAACATATCAAATCAATTAAAGTTGGTTTAAGATTAATGAATGTCATAGATGAGGATGTTGCATGTAGATTATTACATTTTAATTTGATTGATGCTATTTATGATTGGTATTAAAATATAATGGATAATTTCATCACTTTTTGAGATGAATGTCAAGCAAATTTTCTTACATAGTTTGGATAGGTCACCAATCCTAGTTTGGTATACCAACACTTCACTAGCATGAAGAGAGAACCTACTGAGACCATCCATGTTTTTAATGTAAGATGGTAGAAGATGAATAATTGGTTAAACTCAAGATATAAACCATAGGTGGCATTAGCATCAAAAATGTAAAAGAGCACCTTGGACCTTATCACTGTCATGTTCTTGAGAAGATAAATTATGGCTAACACTTTGGCAATAGCATTCAAAGAGGATATCACTATAGATAGGTAGCTCAATCATCATATTCCTAGGGTGCTTAATGTCAACAACAATTTTATATCACTAAATCCAATTCCACGTGCAAGGTAGAATGCCCCAGCATTCAATTAGAACTAGTTATATACATTGCCTCCATTGATGTAGACAACACAACCACATTTTGGATACTTGAAAAATCATATGATGGGAAATGGTTATCAATAGAACCAAATAGTGGATGTACTTCTCACTACTATTTTACAAGGTACATATTTAACAAAGGTAGAATTGGATTCTATTCAGAAGATGGTTAAAAAATTGAGCAATGATTTCTTGAATATGTAAAGATGGGTAGTGTAAATGGCCCAACCAACAATCAAAATACTAGATTCATATATATAATATACCATTTAATAAGCTTGAATATCCTAAAAATATTCCATAAATCAACATATTAAATATGGCTCTTCCTAATTGGTGTAGAATTCACAATACTTTTGAGCATGGTGAGCTCAATTGCATTAAATTTTGTGAAACATTTAAAATATTTCAAAGATAGGTGGTTAGACAAGATTAGATGCATAACCCACCTAAGAATTATCTTGATCTTGGATCTTCAATCACTACCATGTTCTTTGAAACTCATGATTTTCATTTTCTAGGTGAAGATGATTATGAACCGAATGACAACATGGATGAAGTTCACACTTTATAGTAGTTCTAGAGAGGTGCATACAATCTAAGGAATAATCAGCCACTCAAAAAATTGACTCTTTCAAATACCATGATAATTCCTCCTAATCTCAAGCTAAAAAATAATCCTCCCCCTCCAAAGGGGAACAATTAATAGCAGAGCAAGGAATAACCAAGTAAAGGAGGATAAAACATTATTGAGGATATGAAGAAGATTAAGGCAAATATAATTCTTCATGAGTTAGCATAGATCATTGAATAAAAGGAGATACTATATAATTACATCAATATGAAGATACCTATGGAAAAGGTGAAAGCATCCATAGATAAATAAAAAACATCTAATACAAACATCATTTACAAGAGCAAGTAAGAAGTTCCGCCCTTTTTGCTAACTATCTAGGCATTTGGTAAGAATAGTCATAATTGTTTAATTGATTTTGGATCATTTGAAACTATAATACCTACATCCATATGTCAAAAAATTAGTTTGACACCAATCCCTTCAAAGATGATAGTTTCATAATTGGACAAGACAGTGGTCCTAGTAGTTGGAGAATTGAATAATGTGTGCATTCAAATAGCATTTAAACCACAAGTCCAAATGACCATTGATATTATAGTGGTGGACATACCCAAAGGATATGGTCTACTATTGAGTAGGGATTGGTCTAAAACACTTAAAAAATATCTCTCTATAGATTTTTCTCATATATGGCTACCATGGAGAGGAGTTGTGAATCAAATAAGAATTGATAGAGATTCAAGAATGAAATATCCCATTACGGAGTATAACATCAAGAATGAAGAGGTAAGATATGAGTTTCCCAACCTTGGTATTTATAATTTTTCTATTGAAAATCAAGTATAGAATCTAGAACCTAAAGGTTCCAATTAGCTATAGAATCTATACTTTGATGGCACTAGATCCAAACAAAGATCAAGCATGGGAATTGAGCCGATTGATCCACAAGGTAAAAATTCTTAGGTTGTAATTTCCATGCACTAAAAATAGAGTTGAGTATGAGGCTTTAGTTTTGGGATTATAGTTTGCACTCAAGAATAATGTGAAGAAGATGTTAGTATTTGGTGAATCTAATCTGGTGCTCAACCAAATAAAAAATAAATACCAATGTAAGTTATCTTATTTGAAGAGATACAAGCATAAAGTGTGTGACCTAATTGAAAGCTTTGAAGATATCAACATCGTAAAACTTCTTAGAGAGTTAAATAAAACCACTAATTCATTATATGTTTCTAATTCTAATCTAGAGCTGATATAATAATGTAAGTTAAAAATTTCTTAATTGAATTGGTACTTTACCCCTCTATTCTAGATAACATAGAAAATTTCTAGGTCTTTGATGATGACCAATAAATTATTCAATTTTTAACCAATTTTAAGGAATGTAAATTCTAAATCATTGATGGAAAGGATATTAATCACCTCTACCAAGAAGAATATGACAAATAGGGCATTCTTCAACTCAAAGAGAACCAAACTCTAGTCAGGTTGGTCTCCTTGGAAAGACCATTCAACATAGATAATTAGATGCAAAAACTAAGACAACTAAAAGTTAATGAATTATACTTTAGAAAGTAAAATCTAGGAGATGATCAAAACCCACATTATGTGAATATTGATCTCAGCTATACCCTAGAAGAGAGGCAATGAGTGAAGGATTTAATTACTCAATATAGGGACACCATTACTTAGACATATGAAGATATGAAAGTGTGTGAACTTTAGGTCATCACTCACATGATTCCCTTAAATATAGATCATAAACCATTTAGATAGAGGTAAAGACTAGTCAACACTATTCTAGATCCCCTCATTCAGAGAGAAGTGGATAAGCTTTTAAATGCAAAAATCAACTGCCCAATTTGACATTTTACCTAGGTGGATAATTTGGTCCCAATAAGAAAAAAGAATGGTGACATCATATTATGTGCAGACTTTAGAAATATGAACAAGGATTATAAAAAGGACAATTATCATCTACCTTATTTGGATGAGGTGATACAAATAGTAAGTGGTTCTAAAATGATGTCCTTCGATAGATTTTTATGCTATAATTAGGTACTAGTGCAATATGAGGATAAAATGAAGATGATGTTCACTATGAAGTGGGGAAATTGTGTGTATAAGAGGATGCCATTTAGCCTAACAAATACATGAGCTACTTTTTAATTCATCATGGATCATGCTATCAAAGGATTGACATGAAAATTTATAATCATCTACATGGATGATCTTATGATATTTTCAAAGAATAAGAAAGATCACATAAGTCACATATAGTCTATATTTGAGAGATGCAAAAGATTTGGTATTTTATTAAACCCAAAGAAGAGAATATTCAGAGTGACTAAAGGTAATATTTTAGGGCACATCATCACTAATGATGGGATCATCATTGATCCAGATAGAATTCAAGCAAGTTAAAAAAGTTAGCCATTAAACAACAAGAAAGAACTCAAATAATTCTTCAAAAAGATTAAATTTGTAAGGAAGTTCATCTCAGGATTTGTAGAGATCATCAAACCTTTGAATTCCATGCTCAAGTAGGACATCAAAATAGAATGGATATTTGAAGCCTGAAATTCCTTCCAAGACATTAAGGACATAATATCATAGGCTCTAATGCTGATCAGTATAGATTTTAATAAATATTTTCACCCATACTCATTTGATTTAAAGCATAAGATTACTATTATCATCATGCAGAAGAAGGATGAGGTTGAGAATATAATCATGTTTATGAGCACAAATCTAAAATATGTATAACTTAGGTACTCTATGATTGACAAATAGATTTTTGTCCTTGTCAAAGCCATGAAAAAGTTTTGGCATTACATCTTAAGGAATAAATTCATTGCCATCGTACCTGATCCTACTATCAAGATCACCTTATCATAGAATGACCTAGGATAATGATGAGGAAAATGGATGGATAAGCTGAAAGAATTTGACATAGAGATCAAGCCTAAAAATATTGTTTAAGGGAAAGGTGTTGTTCAACTTATTACTAAACTAGATCTACACATCATAGTTGAAGAGGTATGTGAATCTCAAGTATCTAAAGGAGAATGGTATACTGATATAATATAATATTTAATTATAGGAACTTGATCCCTAGAGATCAATAGAGAGAGAAGAAGAGATTTGAGGCTCAAAGCTACTCATTACATGATTAACAAGGGAGTTTTATACATAAGAAATTATGAAGGTATTTATCTCAAGTGTGTATTTGTAGAGGAAGCTAATGAAATCTTAGAGAAATTAAATTATAAGATAGGTGGTGGTCATCCTTTTGGGAATACCACAACCCATAAGAACTTAAGAATGGGCTACTATTATCTAACAATTTTCAAAGATGCTCACACCCATGTGAGAACATTCCATGAATGCTAAGCTTTAGCCAAGAGAGAAGTACATGCAACAATGCCTTTACAACAAGTTTTTAAAGGATGGCCATTTACCTAGTGGGGTTTAGACTTAATTGGTGTCATCAATCCAAATTACTTAGCAGGCCATAATTTTCTGCTTACTACTATAGATTATTGCACTAGATGGACTGAATTCATAGCCATAAATAATTGTAGAGCACAAGATGTGATTTGATTCTTGGAAGAACACATAACAACCAAATTTGGCATGCCTATTTCTTTTTTTTGTGATAATGGACCAATTTTCATATCAATAAAATTTATTGAATGGGCACACAAAAACTAGATCATTATCAGGTTAGTTTTTAACCATTACCTTAGGGAAATGGATTGGTAGAATCAATAAAAAAAATTGATTGATGTAATTAAGAAATCAATAGGGTATAAGCCTAAAAACTGGCATAATTTATTGAACTATGATCTTTAGGTAGACTGGACTAGACATAAGCAAGCCCTTAAAGCTTTACCCTATCTATTGGTGTATGGATGCAAGCCTCTATTCTTAATTATGTTGAAGTTATCCATTTATCAATTTATGAATGACTACATAAAACTAAGTGATAAAGCAGAATAAAGATTATTAGACATAATAAAAATAGAGGATTTAAGGATTGAGGCCTTACAGACATTCAAAAAATATCAAGATGTGGTTAAGAGGTGGTTTGATAAGAGAGCGAAAGTCAAAGCATTTAAGATTTCAAATCTAGTGCTAGTTTAGGATAAATCCCATGAGAAGAAAGGACAACATGAAAAGTTTGCCCCACTATGGATTGGACCATACCAAATTTAAGAGATCATGGGTAATAATGCATTTCATTTAAAGGACCTCCAAGGTAATGATCTTACATATCTAGTCAATGGATAGTTCTTAAAGTAATACTTTGAGGTTGTACTATCTACTGATGTTATTGAGTAATAAGGGATAGATGAATGTAGCTATAAGATTAGATTATATTTCCCACTTTCTTATAATATATTTCCCTCATTTCTATATTAGATTTCTTGCTTTCATAGATTAGATTTCCTTCTTTCTAGATTAATCTTTCCTATTTTTATTATTTTGCTTTCATAGATTAGATTTCATGTTTTCTAGATTAGATTTTAATGATTTCTTAGATTAGTTGTTCTTTGCTTTCCCTGATGATCAAAATTGTGTTTGCTCTAACTATAATCAAGTTAAAATCTAAACCAACCAAGCTTATGACTTGTAGAAAAGGGGAAAATTAAAATCTTGAATTCTTTTGAGACTAGTTTATAGATTAGGTGTATTTCTATGTTTTTGAGTCTTTAGGATGAAGGTAGGTAATCATGGATTATTTTGAATGGTGTTGAAATTGAATAATTTTACCAGATATGTCAAAGTTACTCTCAAATTACTTCATACAAATTTAGAATTTTTTCTAGTTTTATTAGATCAAATGCACTTATCACATTAAATTCCTATTTGAAGTGATAATTCTAGGTATAGGTGTAGCTAGTAGGGACATTTAAGTAATTATTTATTTTATAATTATACCAACTCACTAGGGTTATAACTCTTCTCTTTTCCATTTAATAACAAAATAAGAGTGAAATAAAAACAAAATAAGAAAGAATCAATGGATTCAAAAGAGTAAAATAAATTCTAAAAAAAATCAAAAGGCTCACATGATGAAATAAGGTCAATGTACCATGAATCATGACCAAAATAAAATAATGGAATGATATGAGAAGGAACCCAAGGTATATTTTTTAGGTTTATAGATTCCTGGCTAGTAGTAGAGTAATGCTTGAGCTTCTCTTACTTTTGATATTTAATACATACTAGAATGAAACCTACAACCGTATCAAATCCTTTAAAAAACTCATCACAATAGGGGTTAAATAAACTACATGTTTGACACACACAAATCCAAGAAAATTAGAAGGAAAGTATATTGTGTGAATCTACTTAGGAGTCTCTTTCATATTTTTGATTTAAGTATTCTTCTATGGCACATTTCATGATTGATTTAGGATTGTAATATAGAGTTTTGGGTTATTGAATACTTAAGAGTATTCCCCATATAAGTCACCATTTTTTGTACTTAGCACACCCCCATTTCCCATAAGGAAATGGGGACCCACTTTTTTCAAATGATGGTCTTAACTTTGATCCCCTCTTTTATATATTTATGCAAAATTTGGGAGAAGATTGATTATCGGTATTTTTCATTATTTGGAAGCGTAATATTGGTATTGTGTTTTCATAAACTAACCTTATTTGGACTTATGTTTTTGGGTTTTTATCTTCAAAACTTTTGTTCTAAATGAATTGGTACTTGGGTTTATTGTGCCAAACATTTTATCTGATGGAATTTTCTCTTTACAACATTTTCCTCATAATAATTTTGTTGAAATAATTTCCCTAAATTAGACATATTCTTGCAAACAATCTTACTGATACACTTTCATCAATAGACTTACCCTTCAACCCCTTTAAACCTACCCTTTGGGATTTGTACACCTTACCCTTCTTCCTTTATGAAGTATATCCTTAAGGACTTTTTTCATGGATGAATGCTCTATAAAGTAGACCCTTCATATTATTCCAGAAATAAAGTATCCTTCAACATTTTGAAATGATCCTTTAGAATTTTTAAATTGCCCTTCAAGACTTTTGCAATCACCCTTTGGCTCTTGCATACCTACCCTTTCAGAGTTTTGTCTTGCACCTTTACCTTTTTGAACCATTCCTTCAGACATTTTATCTGTGATATTTTCCTCGAGCTAACTTATATCCTTCAAAATTTTTGTTTGAAATAATTCCCCCAAAGGAATTGGGTCTATAGGCCCTTTTCTCGATGGAATTTGGTTTTTGAACAATTTTACTGATACACCTAATCCCTTATAGACATACCCTTTAGGACTTTTTTCTCAAGCCTTTTTTCACTCTGACTTACCCTTTTGAAGTTCTATCAAGGACACATATTCCTTTGGACTTTTTGAACATACCCTTCAGCCTTTTAAAAGTGCCCTTTGAGACTTTTGAGCTTACCCTTAAGGACTTTAATAATGGTCCTTTTCCCTATGGAACTACCGTTTAGGAATTTCATCCTAGATTATTTTACCCTATGAAGTAGACCCTTTAGGCATTTTTTACCATGAAGTAGACCCTTTGGATTCCTTGTAGTTTCCCTTCAACTTTTTTTGTGTGGCCATTTTGTCAGACAAAGTGACCCTTTAGTCTTTATATAATTTTCATTCACACCTTTTTTGCATTGACCTTTTTCCCCATGCCAATTCATTTATACTTTGTGTCTTAGACATTTTATCTGATGTAAAAAGTTGAAAAAAATTCACCCAAGAGGACATGCCCTTCAGACTTTCTAGATTGACCCTTTAGACATTTTGAAAATGACCCTTCAACCCTTTTTAAAGAGGTCACTTACCCTTCAGGACTTTGTCCTAGGCCCTTTCTCCTCTAAGACTTTCCCTTTGGGACTTTTTTCCTAGGCCGTTTTGCCCTTCACACCAACATTTTAGGACTTTTGTCTCAGGACTTTGTCCTTTGGCCAATTCTTTTAGACATTTTATCTAAGATATTTTTCCCTTTGACCCCTTCAAACATTTTGTTTGAAACATCATGCACTTTGGCCCTTTTGAGACCATCCCTTCAAGATTTATTTTGGACATTTTGTCTAAGAGAATTGAGTCTTTAGGATAATTTTTATGAACATTTTATCTAAAATAATTCCTCTAATGGAATTTTTGTAGACTATGTGTCTTAGATATTTTATCTAACAAAATTAGGGTCCCAAGAATAGAAAACCCATGACAATTCTCCTGCAACAATTACCCAAAAATAAATACCATACTACCAAGTGTCACCCTTTCTTAGATAACATTTTTATTATGTCTTGAGCTTGATTTAAGATTTTAGCCAAGGGTTCCAATTGTATTTTTATATGCTAGGTCATCAAGATTAAAATGTAAGAGCTCTTTTACATATTCTTAGCCTAGGTCCAAATCATATTTTACTAATACTAAGACCTTAGGCTAGAATATTTATGTAGGGTCCTTTATACATATTTCCCAAAGTATTATGCCAAGTCATTTTTTTCTTATGTTTGCAAGAGCAAGGAATCCCAAAGAAATAACACATGTCAAGTTGATGAGATTAAATTTGATAGTCACATAGACATCATTTGACAGTCATGAGGACATCATTTAATGGTCACATGAACATCAAATTTAACCTTGAAAATGGATAATTTAAGGAATTAAATTTGATAGTTGCATGGACATCATTTGATGGTTGTTAGGTCATAATTTGATGGTCATGTGAATGTCAAATTTAACTTCCTAAATTACCTATTAAGTAGACCCAATATATTGATGGTTTGTGTTGATATGTATAGTTGATCTAATGATACGAGATTGATAGAGACTTTTCAAATGTCTCATATTAAGTAGAGAGTTTCCCAATGGTGTACTTTAATGATCAAAGTACAAGTCAAAAAGTCTAGGCCAAGATCCTATAGTGCATGTCTGCTTAAGCATATTTAATCAAACAACATGAGCGTGGGTTAAAATTTCAAATCTCCATAAGAGTGAAAAGTGTCATAATCTTGGGATCCCAATACACATATCTAATGACCCACAAAAAGAAGCAAGGAGACTAGTACATAGAACTCAAGAACCCCAAGTGGTTTCCAAGTGGCATATATATGAAGCAGAGCAAAATAGGGAATGATAAGTGTTAAACACATAGGAGTCAATGATCCAAAAGCACACAAAGGGTCTATAGATCTTCCAAGTGGCATGCTCACATTACATCATGCAAAGGATCGATGGTACAATTCTTAGGTGGACTTTTAAATGATCCTCAACTCAATCAGGCATTGATATGTGTCACATTTCAAAAGCTAGCATGGCATTATGGACATAATACTTAGATCTTTGGATAGTTGAGTTATATCTATAGATAGACATTGGGTCTCATATTCAAGATATAATATAAACATGCATGTCTTAATTTTAATGATGAGTACAAAAGTGAAGATCTAGATTCTATAAAAAGCACGGGTCAACATGTAATGCATAGTTTAGATTAGTCATGGCTAATAGTAGTGTCACTAGTTTTAAAACATTGGTAAAGTGATTTTGGTCATTTATGTATATGTCTGAGTTCCATTTAAAATTATCTAATCTAAAAAATCAACATGTTGTTCTCATAACCTATAAAAAGAGGCATGTACAATTTTGGTAGATGGTGCATCTATTTGTAGTTTACATATAGTTTAAGCTATAATTGTAATAATTTTACTCTATATTTATATACATGCACATGTTACATAGCTTTGATAAAGACTAAATTAAATTAATAAATTTTAAGTAGACTCTTATATGGTTTTAGACCACAGTGAGAACTACATGTTCTAACTATCACATGTAATGACCTTGCATGAACTTGGAGGATGAGGTGACCCCTTCCAAAAGTCTATATAAATAATTTTAATCTAACTTGGATTTTTGTCCAATTTTTTTTTGATATAGGAGCAACATAAATTTTGATCATCAATGAATGTGTTTGTGTATTCTATTTCTGATTTTTGTGTAACTATTTTTTAATTTCATTGGTTGTATGTTTCAATAATATTTAGTGTGCAAAAACTATGAATGAATTCTTGATTATTTTGATTGATATACTAATATGTAGATGTGAAACAACTATTAAAAGATTAGTAAATATATTGTTAAGATAGTCAAGTTAAAATTGATTCATAATTTTGATTGTGCATGAGTGCTTTCTTGGATGTAGTTTTTTGTGTGTGTGCAACAACTACCTTAGATACTTTACTAGCCCAAGCCATAATATCTTGATTAAAGGTGTGAAATGGATAATCTAAAAGAAGTGAGCTTTGTCTAAGGCCCATGAATTTATTTCATCTTTATCTCCTTAGACTTCTTATCCATGTCTGACTATGTGTGCAATCACTTCTATCAATAGGCATAGGTTCTAAAAGCACTTGTCCTTTTGGAAACTAGCCAGGGGAGTGATTCCTAAAAACCACAAAAGCTTTATTTTTTGCCTTACCATTCCCTCCTTTTTTTGAGTTTGTTTTGAGACCTACCCACTCTATATTAGAATCCAGGCACCCATCTAATTCACATAGAGATTCATAATCCTTTAGGAACCACACTTCCATACAAAAAAACTTATCAATAACTTTCATGCCATACTAGTTATTCTATCAATAGGTTGCAACAGATTGTATACCTAAAAATTGTGACCTATAGTGGAGCTTACCTCCATTGAGATCATAAAATGTTAAAGGCTACCTCATTAAGGCTATGGTGTGTGTAAAACCCACACCAAGAAGTTTATTAAGATCTTTTAATAACTTTGAATAGTAAACCCAATGTGTATCATGATCATGAATGAGTGACTCTTGATCAAATTTATCATAAACATGCTCCTTAGTGGAAAACATATCCATACAAAGCTCCCCAATCTCTTGGAGATTCAAGGTATAACTGCTAATCATCCTTTTATTCCTCATTTTGATTAACTCAAATAATATCAATTTTAAAAGTATCTTGTTCCTTCTCAATAGGAGATATCTCAAACTCATTCATGACTTCAACTTATACTAATTTCTTTTGGAGTTCTTCCATATCAAGACCATCCTTCTCAAGTAGACTTGAGATATCTTCTTTAAGATCAGCTACAACCTCATTATCAACCTATTCCTCAAGTGAAGTATCAATGAGAAACTCTTCCTCATACACACTTGAGACATCTTCTTCACACCCTTCAATAACTTGAACCACAACTTTAATGTCTTTCTCACACCTCCATAGAATAGGTTCCTCTTAAAGAAGGGAGATGGTGGGAGGGTGATGAGATTCATTTGCTTGAGAGGTATCATGAGCCATGGAAGGTTGATTATGATCAAATTTTGGGATATTTAAGGAAATGGAATCATTTAGGGAATCATGAAGAGGATGGAAAGAGAAACTCTTAAAGACCTCTAGATTATGTTCCTTCCACTTGGATATCACCTCATCAAAGTCTAAAACCTCTTTGTCCTCATAGACAACTTGAGTTTGAGGGATGAGCAAGGAAGAAATGGAACTAAAAAAGGCTTAGTCTCTTGAATAAATTATTGAATAGGCATATGAGTCTACTTTTGAATCCAATTATGCAGCTCCCTTGGCTCAAAGTGAGTATCATTAAGCACTTCATGAGAATGAGGAACACAAGAATATTGGTAGGGAATACAAGAGAGTTATTGAGATAACTAGTTCAACTCACATTTATACCTCTCTCAAGTCTCAATATTCTCCAATACAAGATTTCACAACTCATTTCTCTCATATGGATCATTGGATACATTTAGAAATGTCCCATTCACTTCATCATACTAAGAATTTGAATAAAATTTTCTTGTCTATGCTATTAGTTTGAGCTCTATTCATCCATTCTCTCTTGGAAAAAAGGTTGCTCATATGCAACATCATAGTGATATGGGGAAGGTGAAATCTAGTCTTGAGACTGATGCAAGAGGAATAAGGGTCATACTCTTGACAATCATAAAAAACCTAATAAGGCTCAACATAACTTGGATAAAACTCCTGATAAGGTTGATTAGGCTCATAATAAAGCTCATTTGGATTATTATAGAGTTGGAATGATTCATTATAGGGTCAAAGAGGAAGTATTTCATAGTTTTCCTCAAATATAGCCATGAAAACAACATCAAGATAGTGCAATGAAAATAAAATTACTTGGAAACTATGTCTAGACTATTTGAAGTAATTAATTGAGCTTAGAGTCACCAAATTCTTCATGAAGAATTTTGTTACAAATATAATTTCACTAAGAGTAGCTCTAATGATCCCCACCAAGCATGCCAGAACTATTAACATCCTAGGTTGCACCCTAGCTGAGAAGGGGATTATTTAGGTCCTCTTGCTTAAACCTAATATAACATGGGAATGAACCTATGATATGGGTAACTTGATATTGGGTTAAACCTATAGATAAGGTTGGATTCCTTTTGGGTATATCACCTATACTAAACTTAAACTATTTTCTTACTGGGAAATGGGGAGAGAAATTAATAATAGTCCATGAAAGCATATAAAATGAAGGTGATGCACCAAATGTTTTGATACTTATACTTATAAAATAAATAGTTTAAGATGCATTAAAGACTACAAAATATCATTAAAAAAAGCATGGACTAGCTATTAACCTAGCATGGGAGGGCAATTGTCCACTTCCAAATTGACCAAAATACTATATATGCACTTAGAATGACCTATGAGAACTACCAAAACACATCATGAAGGTGAGAAAACTAAGATGAAGGTAAGGAAAACATATATTCACTTAACCACATAAATGAACTCATGAAACACACTTTGATTCAACTTAAAAATGGAGGAGTTCACTGATTCAAGACTACTAAACATCACTTCATTCAATCTTTGATAATCTTCCATATAAGTATTCCATAGAAAGGCATGGACTAGCTATTAACCTGGCATGGGAGGGTAGTTGTTCACTTCCAAACTGACCAACATACTATATATGCATTTAGAATGACTTATGGGAACTACCAAACACTTTATGAATGTGAGAAAACTCAGATAGAGGTAAGGAGAGAAAACTCAGACAGACGCAAGGAAAACATACATTCACTTAACCACATCAATGAAGTCATAAGAGACACTTCAACTCAGCTTGTAAATGGAAGAATTCAATATTTTATTGCATCAAATAGGTGTTACAGTATAATTCTTAGCAGAGTCTAGTCATGTCGAATAGAGGGATCCTTTTCAAGGCTTAGAATCTTGTATTTATATTAGAATGGGATGAGAGAGATGGAGATCATGCATAGAAGGACGAAGAAGGGAGCATGATGACCAAGATTTACAATAATTCCAATGTTGATGCCATTAGAAAAGATCATAATGTTTAAGATTACTTATAGAAGGTGGTCATAACAATCGTATCAGTCTCTTTCAATCTATTTTTGGATTGCATTAATGCTCCTTATGATTATAATGACATGATAAAGTTATTTGAAAGATGAATTACGATATCAAAGTAGTTACAATAACTGGATCAATCTATTGTGATATTTTTCTAGCATGGATTGCTCCCTACTGGTTCATTTTAAGAATGAAAGAATGGAGGGAAGGGTCATAATCATGTTACTATCTTTGGAAATAAACCTATCTAAAATATCCCTTCCCAAATCTGATCCAAAATTTTTAGTTTAAGTGGTTTGACATTTTGTCAAACACTTAGCATGTAACTACTGAGATCTGATTTCTGATTGTTTACTTATAATATTATACTTGTTTCAATACATGTAAGATATAATAGATGCCTATATACAAACTATAATAATTATCATAATGTAATAACAATGGAAATATTTATTTCATTATGCCATAGGTTTTTACAATAAACTTCAAATCTGATCCAAAACTAAATAGAACATAACAACCCTTAGATTTTCCCTAACATAATATTATTTCTAACAAAAAAAGAACTACATTAACTGCATACCCCAAAAGGGCTGAATATTCATCAATGCACTACTAAAAATGATGGTCCAAAGGCTAGAAATGATCATGGAAGATTGGTCAAATTAATACAAACTGATGGCAACAAACTCCCCACTCAAATCCTAGCTGTAAGGCCCTTAAATCTGATATATAATCCTTGAAAACCTGATTACAAAATACCTTTCACACCTTTACACTCACTGAATATGAATGCCCTTCATATCTAGAGGTTTTCATCCCTAAACAAAAGTATCCAATAGAGGGTTTTCATCCCCTATGGTTAAACTAAAAGAGGGTTTCCATCCTCAATCAATTTTCATCTGAAGTGTTGTTCCAAATTACAAAAATCTATTTTTGAGAAAGTGACATAATGGTCTTTATGAAATGAAAGAGAAAAATATATAGATTCCAACCAACTAACCCTAGACTCCAAATTCCTATTAAATCTCATTTTATGAACTTTTAGGTCTCCAATATGGGTCACCCTCCCACCCCCCGCCCCCCCCCCCCCCCCCCCCTTTGGGAAACAAAATCTTTTATTTCACTTTAATTTAATAAAGTCACTTAGACTTTATTAAGTCACTTTAATATTATAAAGTCACTTAAGTTTTATAAAGTTACTTTATTAGAACAAAAATATATTCTAATGTTAAAAAGTAACTCCATAATGGAAAAATATAACAATATACACTTTTAAGTGACTTTTCCTATTGAATATTACCATTTTTCTTGCCATTTATTCCCTCAACACCTCCATTAGCCTATGGGAATACTGAATAGGCTAATCAACAGAATTGAGTGATCTCCTTAAGAAAGAGGGGATATTATAGTCCTCCCTTCCTAGGATTGCTTGTCCCCAAGCAACTATAAAGCTAGATGCTAAAATATCATCTCACCTTCCCATGTAGCATCCTCAAAGGGAAAATCCCTCCATTGAACCAAATACTCTCAGATCACTCTACTCCTCACCTATCTTTCCCTCATATCTAAGATTTCCTCAAGAATAAAATCCAATCTACCTTCCTCATCCAAGGGTAGAAAATAATGCAATGAAACTACATGCTTCCCCAAAGCCTTCTTCAAGCAAGACACATGGAAAACATTGTGTATCTTACTTTTTGAAGGTAGCTCTAGCTCATACACTACATCTCCAACTCGCTTCATCACTCTATATAGACCATAAAAATGAGTCTTAAGATTTTCCACCCTACTCTTATTGAGATTACTCTATCTATATGGTTATAGTCAGAAGAATACCATGTCCCCTATCTCAAATTCCCTCTTAATCCTGTGCCTATTCACATACATATTTTTCTAGTTTTGGGCATGCTAAATATTATCCTTGATTCTCTTAAGGATATCCTAGCTATCTTGTAAACACTCTTGAACCTTTAAAGATATACTATCATAAAATTCCATGTCAATAAAAGATACCACATCATGTTCATATAGCACTGAAAGGGAGTCATACCAATAGACATGTGGTAGGTAGTACTATAGCAATATTGACCCAAATATAACCACCTAACCCAAAGCCTTTTGATACCTTGAAACATAGTTGTGAAGATATCACTCAACCCACTTATTCACAATCTCTGTTTGCCCATTTATCTGAGGGTGATAACTAGTACTTGGGGTCAACTTAGTATCAACCAATTAGAAAATCTCCTACTAAAATTTACTCATAAACCTACTGTCCTGATCACCGATAATGGTCTTTAAAAGCCCATACAATCTAAATATCTCTCTAAAGAATAAATCCACCACCTATAATGCTATACTATTGGTTGAGATAGAAAATAAGTGTGCATACTTCATCAATCTATCAACCACTATAAAAATGCAATCTCTCCCTTAGGCCTTTGGAAGACTCATAATAAAATCCATCGAGATACTTTCCCATTTCTAATCTGGAATGGGCAATGACTAAAATAAACATGTGGGAAAAGTATGTTCAAAATTATTTTACTGACAATTCAAACATTAATGAACATGGTGTAAGACATCCTCCTTGAGACCCTTCCATGAGAATCTCTCCCTCACATGTCTATATGTATTGAAGTATCCTAGATGTTTGACAAATGGTGTATTATGAATGGCATGTAAAATCTTATCCTTGAGTTTAGATTTAGGGACTAAAAAGATTCTATTTTTATAAAAAATTAGATCAAAAATCAACTTATATTTTTTATCTTAAATCTTACCATCCATCACCTCACATGCAAAAGTGTTCTTGGAGTACTCAACTAAAAGTTGATATTTCCAATCAACTGAAATCTCACTCATAGAACATAGGGAAACAATCATTGGCTTTCTAGAAACTACATCAGCCACTACATTTTTTACCCTTTAACATATTCAATGTCAAAATTGTATGCTTGGATCTTGCTGACCCACTTTTTTTGCCTTTTATTAAGTTCTCTTTGCTCCAATAAATACTTCAAACTGTTACAGTAAGTTCTTACCAAGAACTTCCCACCTACCAAGTACTGCCTAAACTTTTTGAATGCATGTATAGTGGTGAGTATCTCCTTGTCATAGGTGGAGTAAAAACTCTCATTATCTCTCAACTTCCTACTCTCATAGGCAATAGGATGTTGATCCTACATAAGAACTACACCAATACCCACACCAGATGCATCACACTCTACTACAAAGGGTTGAGAGAAATCTAGAAGAGCTAAAACTGGATAAGTGCTTATGACTCTCTTGAGTCTATCAAAAATAACCTACGCCTAATCTCTCCATATAAATTCCCCCTTACATATAAGATCTATCAATGGAGCTATAAGATATGAATATCCCCTAACCAACCTCTTATAATATCCACAAAATCCTAGGAATCCCCTCAAATCTAAAATATTCCTTAGTTGTGGAAAATCAAGCATAGCCTCAATTTTCTATTGATGAAATTTGACCCCATTGGCCCCAGTGACATGCCCAAGATAAAGGATCTTTGTAAGTCCAAACTCACATTTGGACATCTTAGTAAATAAATACTATGTCTCCATAATGACAATTACCACCTCTAAATACTCCAAATGTTCTTCCCATGTCTTGTTATATATCAATATGTCATGGAAGAACACTAGCACAAAATTCCTTAATTACTTATTGAAAAGATGGTTCATATATGACTAGAACTTATTAGGTGCATTAGTGAGGCCAAATGGCATCACCAAGAACTCATAGTGCCCATAATGACATCTGATTGCTATCTTGTGGATGTCCTCATCTCAAACATGAATCTAATGGTATCCAGATCAAAGATAAATCTTCAAAAAGTATATAGATCCATGAAACTCATCTAATATCTCATCTATACATAGAATAGGATATCGGTTCTTGAAAGTTTTATTATTTAGTGTATGGTAGTCAATGCACATCCACATAGTGCCTTCCTTCATTTTAACCAATACAACCGAAGAAGCAAAAGGGTTGGAGTTAGGATGAATGTGTCTCATATCAAGAAGCTCTTTGATGGATTTTTCTATCTCATCCTTGAATTTCCTAGGATGATGATAAGGTTTAGTGATCACAGGTTTGGTACCCTCCTCTAACTCAATGCCATGCTCAAATCCTCTATCTAGAAGTCTACCTAGAGGACTATCACCAAACATAGGGCCATGCTTATCCAAAACTACTTGGATATCCACATGATAAGGATGATCACTACTTGAAGAATATTTGGATGAAATAAAACATTGGGATGCCCAAGAAACATCTCCATGTCTAAAATTAGACTCCATCCTATGTGATGAAACAACTCTAGGCCCACCATCTAAAAGAGCCCTAAACACAATTTTTTTCCCATCCATCATAAACTATAACTCCATCCATCTAAAATCCTAAACATATCTACTAAGGGACTATAGCCACTAAATGCCCAACACTTCATCTATCTCAGCAAGACCCACTACATAAAAATCATTGATCAATGTGTAGTCCCACATCTAGATGCTAAGCTGAGAAATCCTCCTAGTGTAACTCATAGAGAAACCATCTTCCACTCTCACACTAAACCCCTTAAATTATTCAACATGCAATCCATGATTTTTAGTTAAACCCTCATCAATGACATTGTGCATAGTACCACTATCAATCAAGCAAATAACTTGATGCCCTTTACTTACTCCTTTCAGCCAAAAAGGATGGTACTTAAGGACTCCTAAAAGTGAGGTAATAGTGACATTAGTTGAATATAATGCCCCATCCTCTCCAAGCTCAACCTTTGGTTTCTCCTTATGCACAACATGCCCACTATCACTATCCTCTAAACATGTATCTTAAATATGCTCATAGTCCACATTTGAAACAACCTCTATAAGATGCACCTTGCCTTTACCAAGGCAATAGTGTCTAAGATCTAGAGGTTTATTGCAAGAGAAGTAAAGATTCTTCCTCCTCAAATTGTTTCATGTATTTGGATCCATATTAGGAGGGGGTATACTCTTATGCTGAGTAGAAGAGAAATAAAATGGTTTAGAGCTCTAGGAGAACTTATTTGGCTGATAAGGAGGTGATGTGTCCAAATATAATGCCATCTAAATATCATCATGCAGTGTCTTAGGGTTAAGAGCCTTGACCAATCCTCTGATCCTATCATATAATCCCTCTAAGAAAAGCATGACCACACACTTCTCAAGCATCTCAGGGACCATCAATGCTATACACTTTAACTCATTAATGTAAGAATCAACATGTCCACTCTAGTAAAGTTAAGACAAATCTCTGTAATACAACTCCACATCCTTATGGTCAAATCTAGAAATCAACCTCTCACCAAACTCCTTGTAAGACTGTATAAGATCATGGTTTAGGGTGACTAGCCCATGATGCCACCAATCATATGCTACTCCATCAAGGTGTAAGGTATCCAATTAAATAGCCTCCTACTCATATATAGGCTTGAGGGTAAGATATGTGTTGAGATTATGAATCTAGGCTTTTACACTAATCTTCCCACTACCATCAAAGGTGGAAAGAGTCACCTTGTTGGTAGCTTACTTCAACTTCCTATTATGCTATGACCTAGGCCTCCTATCATATCTTGCCCTCACACTACTCATTGATATGCACAATACTGTGGAAGGGGAAAGGCATCTCTCACCTATGGAGGTAAATTCCTCCATTCCACATTGGCTACCATAATAGTATCTTAGAATTCCACTTCCTCAAGTGGATAAATAACTACATGTGGGTCATATTAAGTAATAAATTAGGCTACATAGGTCTATCAGCTATCTGTGTAGACCTCTTCTTCTTATGAGGAAACCTTAATACACCATCAAACATTGAATACCCACTATGGCCTCCATGGCTAGATGCAATAGAGACTAACTTATCTCTCTTATCACATCTATCCATGCTATCATGTTTATCTCTACTATCATGGTGCCCTCTTAGTCTACCCAAGGTCATCTTATCAAAGGTAGTGCCCATCTGATCTACGAATTGAATCAACCACTGCTGAGTTGTTTCCAGAGTTCTTAGAATCTCTCTATCAAGATCCACCTATTCATCCCAGGGTGGACTATGACCATCATCTAATCTATCTCCCATGACTCTAATCTTTGTCTCTAGACTATCCTCAAGTTATGTTCATCTATGTGTATAATACTTGTGTGGACCCCTCCCTCATGATTGCATCAAATCAAAACCCTGTAGGATGACAAAAACATAGATTTGATACTACTAAAAGATCCCTTCCCAAATCTGATCTAAATTGTTTAGTTTAAGTGGTTTGACATTTCATCAAACACTTAACATGTAACTACTAAGATCTAATTTATTATTATGTACTCGCAATTTTATACTTGTTTCAATGCATGTAAGATATAATAGATGCCTATAAAGGAACTCTAGTACTTATCATAATTTAAGACCAATGGAAATTTTTATTTCATTATGTCATACATTTTTACAATAAACTTCAAATCTGATCCAAAACTAATCAGAACATAACAACCCTTAGATTTTCCCTAACATAATATTAATTCTAACAAAAAAAGAACTACATTAACTATATACCCAGAAAGGGCTGAATATTCATCAATGCACTACTAAAAATGATGGTCTAAAGGCTGGAAATGATCATGAAAGATTGGTAAAATTATTACAAAGTGATGGCATAAAACTCCCCACTCAAACCCTAGCTTTAAGGCCCTTAAATATGATATAAAATTGCTAAAAACTTGATTACAGAATACCTTTCACGCCCTTATACTCAATTAATATGAATGCCCTTCGTATATGGAGGTTTCTATCCCCAAACACAACTATCCAATAGAGGGTTTCCATCCCCTATGGCTTAACTAAAAGAGGGTTTCTATCCTTAACCAATTTTCATTTGAAGCATTGCTCTAACAAAAATCTATTTTTGAGAAAATGACATAATGGTCTCTATGAAATGAAAGAGAAAAATATATATATTCCAACCAACCAACCAACCCAAGACTCCCAATTCCTCTTAAGTCTAATTTTATGAAATTTTAGGTCTCCAATATGGGTCACTCCCATTCTGGGAAATAAAATCTTTTATGTCACTTTAATTTAATAAAGTCACTTTAATATTATAAAGTCACTTAAATTTTATAAAGTTACTTTATTAGAACAAAAATATATTCTAATGTCAAAAAATAACTCCATAATGGAAAAATATAACAATAGACACTTTTAAGTGACTTTGCCCATTGAATATTACCATTTTTCCTACCATTTATTCCCTCAACACCTCCATTAGCCTACAAGAATATTGAATAGGCTAATCTACATAACTGAGTGATCTTCTTAGGAAAGAGGGGACATTACAATCCTCCCTTCCCAAGATTACTTGTCCCCAAACAACTGTAAAGTTGGATGCTAAAGTATCTTCTCACTTTCCCATGTAACATCCTCAAAGGGAAAATCCCTCCATTAAACCAAATAATCTTGGATCACTCTACTCCTCAACTATCTTTCCCTCATATCTGGGATCTCCTCAAGAATCAAATCCAATCTACCATCCTCATCTAAGGGTGGAAACTCAGGAGATGAAACTACATGCTACCCCAAAGCCTTCTTTAAGCAAGAGACATGAAAAACATTGTGTATCTTACTTTTTAAAGGTAGCTCTAACTCATACATTACCTCTCTAACTCACCTCATCACTCTATATAGACCGTAAAAATGAGGCTTAAGCTTTTCTACCCCACTCTTCGTGAGAGTAATTTGTCTATATGGTTGTAGGCAATAGAATACCATGTCCGTATATCAAATGACCTCTCAATCCTATGCCTATTTACATACATATTTTGCTAGTTTTAGGCATGCTAAATATTATCCTTGAGTGTCTTAAGAATATCATAGCTATCCTATAAACACTCTTAAGCCTTTATAGCTATAATATCATAAAATTCCAAGTCAATAAAAGATGCTACATCATGACCATATAGTGCTCAAAAGGGAGTCATACCAATAGACATGTGGAAGGTAGTATTATATAAATACTCACCCAAATACAACCACCTAACCCATACCTTCTGCAACCCTAAAACAAGGTTATGAAGATGTCCCTCAACCCACTTATTCACAATCTTTGTCTACCCATCTATCTAAGGGTGATAACTAGTACTTAGGGTCAACTCAGTACAAACCAATTAGAAAATATCCTACCAAAATGTACTCATAAACCTACTATCCTGATCACTGACAATGGTCTTTGAAAGCCCATGCAATCTAAATATCTCTCTAAAGAACAAATCTACCACCTAGAATGTTGTACTACTAGTGGAGATAGTGAAGAAGTGTGCATATTTCATCAATCTATCAACCACTACAAATATCCAATCTCTCCCTTGGGCCTTTAGAAGACCTATAATAAAATCCATCAAGATAATTTCCCATTTCGGATCTAGAATGGGCAATGACTATAATAAACATGTTTTAAAAGTATGCTCAAACTTTTTTTACTGACAAGTCAAACATTCATGAACATGGTGTAAGATATCCTCCTTGAGACCCTTCCATGAAAATCTCTCCCTCACATGTATATATGTTTTGAAGTATCCTGGATGTCTCACAAGTGGTGTATCATGATGGCATGTAGAATCTTATCCTTGAGTTTAGATTTAGGGACTAAAAAGATTCTATTTTTATAAAAAATCAGAACAACAATCACCTTATATCTTTCATCTTTCATCTTACCATCCATCACCTCACATGCAAAAGTGTTCTTAGAGCACTCAACTAAAAGCTAAGATTTCCAATCAGCTAAAATCTCACTCATAGAACATAGGGCAATATTAATTGGCTTTCTATAAACTACATTAACCACTACATTTTTCTTCTCTTTGACATATTCAATGTCAAAATCATATGCTTGGATCTTGCTGACCCACTTTTTTTGCCTTTCATTAAGTTCCCTTTGCTCCAATAAATACTTCAAATTGTTATTGTTTGTTCTTACAAAGAACTTTCCACTTACCAAGTACTACCTAAACTTTGCCAATGCATGCATAATGGTGAGCATCTCCTTGTCATATATGGAGTATAACCTCTTATTGTATCTCAACTTCCTACTCTCATAGGTAATAGGATGATGATCTTACATAAGAACTGCACCAATACCCACACTAGATGTATCACACTCTACTACAAAGGGTTGAGAAAAATTTAGAAGAGCCAAAACTAGACAAGTGCTCATTACTCCCTTGAGTCTAACAAAAATAACCTATGCCTCATCTATCCATCTAAATTACCCCTTACATGTAAGATCTATCAATGAAGATGTAAGCTATGAATATCCCCTGATAAACCTCTTATAATATCCACAAAGTCCTAGGAATCCCCTCAAAACTAAAATATTCTTCAATTGTGGCCAATCAAGCATAGCCTCAATTTTCTCCTAATGAAATTTGACCCCTTTGGCCCTAATGACATGCCAAAGATAAATGATCTATGGAATTCCAAACTCATATTTGGACATCTTAACAAATAGAGATTATGTCTCCATAATGCCAAGTACCACCTCTAGCTACTCCAAATGTTCTTCCCATGTCCTGTTGTATATCAATATGTCATCGAAGAACACTATCACAAAATTTTGTAATTACTTATTGAAAATATGGTTCATACATGACTATAACATAGTAGATGCTTTAGTGAGGCCAAATGGCATCACCAAGAACTCATAGTGCCTGCAATGACATCTAAATGCTATCTTGTGGATGTCCTCATCTCAAAAATGAATCTAATGGTATCCAAATTGAAGATAAATCTTTAAAAAGTATATAAATCCATGCAACTCATCTATGCATGGACTAAGATACCCATTCTTGATAGTTTTCTTATTTAGTGCATGGTAGTCAATGCAAATCCACATAGTGCCATCCTTCTTCTTAACCAATATAATCAAAGAAGTAAAGGGTCTGGAGCTAGGATGAATGTGTCCCATATCAAGAAGATTTCTAATGGCTTTTTCTATCTCATCCTTAAATTTCTTAGGATGATGATAAGGCATAGTGATCATAGGTTTGGCACCCTCCTCTTACTCAATGACATGCTCAAATCCTTTATCTGGTAGTCTACATAGAGGAATATCACCAAACATAGGGCCATGCTTATCCAAAACTACCTGGATATCCACATGATAAGGTTGCTTACTACTTGAATAAGATTTGGATGAAATAAAACATTAGGATGCCTAAACAAATTCTCTATGTCTAAAAGTAGACTCCATCCTATGTGTTGAAACAACTCTAGGCCCACCATCTAAAAGATCCCTAAGCATAATTTTTTCCCCATCCACCAATAACTCTAACCCATCTATTTAAAATCCTAAACATATCTACCAAGGGACTATATCCACTAAATTCCCAACACTTCATCTATCTCACCAAAACCCACTATATAGATATCATCAGTCAATGTGTAGTCCCCCATTTGAATGCTAAGCTAAGAAATCCTCTTAGTGTAACTCATAGAGAAACCATCTACCACTCTCACACTAAACCCCTTAAATTATTCAACATGTAATCCATGTGTCACATCTAACCCCTCATCCATGAAGTCATGCATAGTACCACTATCAATCAAACAAACAACTTGCTACCCCTTAAGTACTCCTTTTAGCTGAAAAGGATGGTATATAAGGACACCTAAAAGTGAGGTAATAGTGACATTGGCTCAATCCAATGCCCCATCCTCTCCAATATCAACCTATGGTTACTCCTCATGCACAACATATCTACTATCACTATCCTCTGAACCTATGTCTTGAATATGCTCATCATCCACATCTAAAACAACCTCTATAAGATGCACCTTGCCTTTACCAAGGCAACAATGTCTAAGCTCCCAAGGTTTCTTATAAGAGAAGTAAAGTTTCTTACTCCTCAACTTATTGCATGTATCTAGATCCATCTTAGGAGGGGGTACACTCTTAGGATAAGTAGAAGAGAGATGAAATGGTTTAGATCTTTAGGAGAACTTATTATTTGGATGATAAAGAGGAGATGTGTTCAAATCCAATGCCATCTAAATGGTATCATACAATGTCTTTGGCTTAAGAGCCTTGACTAATTCTCTCATCTTGTTATGTAATCCCTCTATGAAAAACATCACCACATGCTTTTTAGGCATATCAGGGACCATCAATGCTATACATTATAACTCATTGATGTAAGAATCAACATGTCAACTCTGGTAAAGCTAAGAAAAATATCTATAATACAATTCTACATCCTTACAATCAAATCTAACAATTAACCTCTCACTAAACTCCCTCTAAGACCATAGAAGATCATGGTTCTGGGTGACCAGCCCATGATGCCACTAATTATATGCTACTCCCTCAAGGTGTAAGGTATAAAATTAAATAGCCTCCTACTCCTATATAGGCTTAAAGGTAAGATATGTGTCAAGCTTATGAATCTAGGCTCTCACACTAATCATCCCACTACCATCAAAGGTGAAAAGAGTCACCTTGTTGGTAGCTTGCTTTAGCTCCCTATTCTACTATGTCCTAGGCCTCCTATCCTATCTGGCCCTCACACTATCTCATTGCTATGCACAATACTATGGAAGGGGGAATGCATATCTCACCTGTTGAGGTAAATTCCTCCATTCCACAGTGGATAACATAATAGTATCCTAGAATTCCACTTCTTCAAGTGGATCAACAACTACCTATGGGTCATTTTAAGGCAAGAAATTAGGCTACATAGGTCTATTAGCTATCTATATAAACCTCCTCTTCTTATGAAGAAACCCTAATACACTATCAACAACTGAATTCCCACTATGGCCTCCATGGCTAGATGTAATAGAGACTAACTTATCTCTCCTATCACATCTATCCATGCTATCATGTCTATCTCTACTATTATGGTGCCCTCTTGGTCTACCCAAGGTCATCCTATCAATGGTCGTACCCATCTAATATGTGGATTGAATCAACCAATGCTAAGTAGCTACTAGAGTCCTTAGAATCCCTCTGTTAGGATCCACCTATTCATCCCAGTGTAGACTATGACCACCCTCTGATCTATCTCCCATGGCTTTAATCTTTGTCTCTAGACTAGCCTCAAGTTATGCTCATCTATGTGTATAATACATGTGTGGACCTCTCCCTCATGATTGCATCAAATCAAAACCTTGCAAGCTAGCAAGAACATAGATTTGATACCACTAAAAGATACCTTCCCAAATCTGATCTAAATTTTTTAGTTTAAGTGGTTTGACATTTCATCAAACACTTAGCATGTAACTATTGAGATCTAATTTATGATTATGTACTTGAAATCTTATAATTATTTCAATGCATGTAAGATATAATAGATGCCTATAAAGGAACTATAGTACTTATCATAATGTAAGACTAATGAAAATCCTTATTTTATTATGTCATACATTTTTACAATAAACTTCAAATCTGATCCAAAACTGATCAGAACATAAAAACCCTTAAAGATTCCATAACATAATATTATTTCTAACAAAAAATGACCTACATTAACTGTATACCCAAAAAGGGCTGAATCTTCATCAATGCACTACTAAAAATGATGGTCCAAAGGCTAGAAATGATCATGAAAGACTGGTAAAATTATTGCAAAGTGATGGCAACAAACTACCCACTCAAACCATAGATGTAAGGCCCTTAAATATGATATAAAATCCCTAAAAAATTGATTACAGAATACCTTTCACACCCTTACACTCACTAAATATGAATGGCCTTCATATATGGTGGTTTCTATCCCCAAACACAACTATCCAATAGAGGGTTTCCATCCCTTATGGCTAAACTAAAAGAGGGTTTCTATCCTCAACCAATTTTTATCTAAAGCACTACTCCAAATTGAAAAAATCTATTTTTGAGAAAATGACATAATAGTCTCTATGAAATAAAAGAGAAAAATATATAAATTCCAACCAACCAACCCAAGACTCCAAATTCATCTTAAATCTCATTTTATGAACTTTTAGGTCTCCAATATGGGTCACCCCCCATTTGGGAAATAAAATATTTCATTTCACTTTAATTTAATAAAGTCACTTAGACTTTATTAAGTCACTTTAATATTATAAAGTCACTTAAATTTTATAAAGTTGCTTTATTAGAACAAAAATATATTCTAATGTCGAAAAGTAACTCCATAATGGAAAAGTATAACAATAGATGCTTTTAAGTGACTTTTACCGTTAAATATTACCATTTTGCCTACCATTTATTCCCTCAACACCTCCATTAGCCTACAGTAATATTGAATAGGCTAATATACATAACTGAGTGATCTCCTTAGGAAAGAGGGGACATTGTAGTCTTCTCTTCCTAGGATTGCTTGTCGCCAAGCAACTATAAATCTGAATGCTAAAGTATCATCTCACCTTCCCATGTAGCATCTTCAAAGGGAAAATCCCTCCATCAAACCAAATATTCTTAGATCACTCTTCTCCTCAACTATCTTTCCCTCACATCCAAGATCTCCTCAAGAATAAAATCTAATCTACCTTCCTCATCCAAGGTTGGAAACTCAAGAGATGAAACTACATGCTACCCCAGAGCCTTCTTCAAGCAAGACACATGAAAATCATTGTGTATCTTACGTTTTGAAGGTAGCTCCAGCTCATGCACTACCTCTCCAACTCACCTCATCACTCTATATAGACCATAAAAATGAGGCTTAAGATTTTCTGTGCCACTCTTCTTGGGAGTAATTTGTCTATATGCTTGTAGGCATAAGAATACCATGTCCCCTATCTCAAATTCCCTCTCAATATTATGCCTATCCATATACATCTTTTTCTAGTTTTGGGCATTCTAAATATTATCCTTGAGTGTCTAATGGATATCCTAGCTATCCTATAAATACTCTCAAACCTTGGGAACTATACTATAATAAAATTCCACGTCAATAAAAGATGTCACATCATGCCCATATAATACTTGAAAGGGATTCATAATAATAGACATGTGGTAGGTAGTATTATAGTGATACTCACCCAAATACAACCACCTAACCCATGCCTTCTACTACCCTAAAACATAGTTACAAAGATATCCCTTAACCCACTTATTCACAATCTCTATCTACCCATCTGTTTGAGGGTGATAACTAATACTCAGGGTCAAGTCATTACCAACCAATCAAAAAATATCCTCCCAAAATTTACTCATAAACCTACTAGCTTGATCACTGACAATAGTCTTCAAAATCCCATGCAATCTAAATATCTCTCTAAAGAACAAATCTACCACCTAAAATGTTGTACTACTAGTTGAGATAGTGAAGAAGTGTGCATAATCAATCTATTGACCTCTACAAAAATGAAATCTCTCCCTTGGGCCTTTGGAAGACCCATAATAAAATCCATCAAGATACTTTCCCATTTCTAATCTAGAATGGGCAATGACTGCAATAAACATGCTAAAAAAGTATGCTTAGATTTGTTTTATTGACAATTCAAACATTCATGAATATGGTGTAAGACAATCTCCTTGAGACCCTTCCATGATAATCTCTCCCTCACATGTCTATATGTTTTGAAGTATCCTGGATGTCTCACAAGTGGTGTATCATGAATGCCATGTAGAATCTTATCCTTGAGTTTAGATTTAGGGACTTAAAATATTCTATTTTTATAAAAAATTAGATTAGAAATCACCTTATATATTTCATCTTGAATCTTACCAACCATCACCTCACATGAAAAATATTTCTTGGAGTACTCAACCGAAAGATGAGATTTCAAATCAGCTGAAATCTCATTCATAGAACATAGGGAAACAATCATTGGCTTTCTAAAAATTTCATTAGCCACTACATTTTTCATCCCTTTGACATATTTAATGTCAAAATCATATTCTTGGATCTTGCTGACCCACTTTTTCTGCCTTTCATTAAGTTCCCTTTGCTCCAAGAAATAATTCAATTTGTTGTGGTCAGTTCTTACCAAGAACTTCCCACCTACCAAGTACTGCCTAAACTTTGCTAATGAATGCATGATGGTGAGCATATCCTTGTCATTGGTGGAGTACAACCTCTCATTGTCTCTCAACTTCCTACTATCATAGGTAATATGATGATGACCCTACATAAGAACTGTACCAATACCCACACCAAATGCATCACACTCTACTACAAAGGCATGAGAGAAATCTGGAAGAGCCAAAACTGGACAAGTGCTCATGACTCCCTTGAGTCTATAAAAAATAACTTGTACCTCATCTATCCATATAAATGCCCCCTTACATGTAAGATCTATCAATGGAGCTATAAACTATGAATATCCCTTGACAAACCTCTTATAATATCCATAAAGTCCTAGGAATCCCCTAAAATCTAAAATATTCGTCAGTTGTGGCCAATCAAGCATAGCATCAATTTTATCTTGATGAATTTTGATCCCATTTTCCCAAATTACATGCCCAATATAAAGGATCTTTGTAATTCCAAACTCACATTTAAACATATTATCAAATAGAGACTGTGTCTCCATAATGCCAAGTACCACCTCCAACTACTTCAAATGTTCTTCCCATGTCTTGTTGTATATAAATATATCATCAAAGAAAACTAGCACAAAATTACATATTACTTATTAAAAATATGGTCCATACATGATTAGAATGTATTAGGTGCATTAGTGAGGCCAAATGGCATCACCAAGAACTCATAGTGCCCACAATGACATCTGAATGCTATCTTATGGATGTCCTCATCTCAAACATGAATATGACAATATCTAGATTTAAGATCAATATTCAAAAAGTATATAGCTCCATGTAACTCATCTAATAGCTCATCTATGCATGGAATATGATACTAGTTCTTGATAGTTTTCTTATTTAATGCATAGTAGTCAATGCATATCCGCATAGTGCCATCCTTTTTCTTAACCAATATAACTGGAGAAGCAAAGGGGCTGGAGCTAGGATGAATGTGTCCCATATCAAGAAGCTCTCTGATGGATCTTTTTATCTCATCCTTGAATTTCTAAGGATGATGATAAGGTGTAGTGATCATGGGTTTGGTACCCTCCTCTAACTCAATGATGTGCTCAAATCCTCTATCTGGTAGTTTACCTAGAGGAATATCACCAAACACAGAGCCATGCTTATCCAAAACTACCTAGATATCTATATGATAAGGCTACTCACTACTTGAAGAAGATTTGGATGAAATAAGACATTGGGATGCCCAAAAAACATTTCCATGTCTAAAAGTAGACTCCATCATATGTGTTGAAATAAATCTAGGCCCACCATCTAAAAGAGCCCTAAGCACAATTTTTTTTGTCATTTGCCATAAACTCTAAGTCTAACCATCTAAAATCCTAAACATATCTACCAATGGACTATAGCCACTGAATGCCCAATAGTTCATCTATCTCACCAAGACCCACTACATAGAAATCATTAGTCAATGTGTAGTCCCCCATCTAGATGCTAAGTTGAGAAATCCTCCTACGTAACTCATAGAGAAACCATCTTTCACTCTCACACTAAACCCATTAAATTATTCAACATGTAATCCATGCTTTGTGGCCAACCCCTCATCAATGAAGTTGTGTGTAGTACCACTATCAATCAAGAAAATAACCTACTACCCCTTAAGTACTCCTTTCAACCAAAAAGGATGGTACCTAAGGACTCCTAAAAGTGAGGTAATAGTGACATTGGCTCAATACAATGCCCCATCCTCTCCAAGATCAACCTATGGTTGATCCTCATGCATAACATGTCCACTATCACTATCTTCTAAACCTGTATCCTAAATATGCTCATCATCCGCATTTGAAACAACCTTTATAAGATGCACCTTACCTTTACCAATGTAGCGATGTTTAGGATCCCAAGGTTTATTACAAGAGAAGTAAAGCTTCTTCCTCCTTAATCTGTTACATGTATTTGGATCCATCTTAGGAGGGGATACACTCTTAGGCTGAGTAGAAGAGAGCTGAAATGGTTTGTATCTCTAAGATAACTTCTTATTTGGATAATTAAGAGGAAATGTGTCCAAATCTAATGCCATCTAAATAAAATTGTGTAGTGTCCTATGATTAAGAGCCTTGACCAATCATCTCATCCTATCATGTAATCCCTCTATGTAAAACATCACCACATGCTTCTCAAGTATTTTAGGGACCATCAATGCTATACACTAGAACTCATTGATGTAAGAATCAACATGTCCACTCTGGTGAAGCTCAGCCAAATCTCTATAATATAACTCTACATCCTTACAATCAAATATAGAAATCAACCTCTCATTGAACTCCCTATAAGACCATAGAAGATCATGGTTCTAGGTGACCAACCCATGATGCCACCAATCATATGCTACTCCCTCAAGGTGTAAATTAGAAAATTAAATAGCCTCATACTCCTACATAGGCTTGAGGGTAA
>JARHVA010002478.1:1037500-1120000 GCA_037957365.1 Torreya grandis
ATTATGGGAAGGTGATGAGATTCATTTACTTGAGAGGTAGTATGAGATATGGAAGGTTGATTATGATTAGATTTTAGGATCTTGAGGGTAATGGAATCATTTATGGAATCTTGAAGAGGAGGGAAAGACAAACTCTTAGAGACCTCTAAATTATGTTCCTTTCACTTGGCCATCACCTCATCAAAGTTTGAAACCTCTTTGTCTTCATAGACAACTTGAGTTTGAGGGATGAGCAAGTAAGAAATGGAATAAAAGAAGGCTTATTATCTTGAATAAATTCTTAAATAGGCATAAGAGTCTTCTCTTGGATCTAATTAGGTAGCTTCCTTGGCCCAAATTGAGTATGGTTAAACACTTCATGAGAATGAGGAATGCAATAATACTGGTAGGGAATACAAGAGAATTCTTGAGATAACTAGTTTAACTCACCTGTCTACCTCTCCTAAGCCTCAATATTCTCTAATCAAATATTTTAAAACTAATTCCTCTCCTCTAGATCATTGGATACATTTAGAAATATCCCATTCACTTCCTCATAATGAGAATTCAAATAAACATTTCTTGAATATGCTAGTAGTTTGAGCTCTATTTCATCCATTTTATCCTATGGACAAGGCTGCTCATATACAACATCATATCCATATGGGGAATGTGAAATCTAGTCTTGAGATTGATATGGTTCACAAGGGGAATCAGGGTCATACTCTTGACAATAAGGATCATAAGAAACCTGATAAGGCTCAACACAACTTGGATAAAACTTTTGGTAAGGATAATTATGTTCATAATGAAGCTCACATGGATTATAATAGATTTGGAATGATTCATTATAGGGATGATGAGGAAATATTTCATAGTTTTCCTCATACACAACCATGAAGACAACATGAATATAGTGCAATGAAAATATACTTACTTAATAACTATGCCTGGACTATTAGAAGTAATTGATTGAGCTTAGACTCACTAAATTCTTCATGAAAAATGATGTTAAAACTAAAATTTCACCAAGACTAGATCCAATCAGTCCCACCAGGCATGCCAAAACTATTGGCATCCTAGGTTGAACCCTAGATGTGAAGGGGATTGTTCAGGTCCTCTTGCTCAAACCTAGTCTAATATGAGAATGACCCTAGACTATGGGTCACCTAATATTAGGTCAAAACTCAAGAAAATACTAAATTCCTTTCAAGTATATCACCTATAATAAACCTAAACTAGCTTCTTTCTAGGAAAAGGGGAGTGAAATTAACAATAATCTATGAAAGCATATAAAATGGAGGTGATGCACCCATTATTTTGATCCTTATACTTGTATAAGACACACTATAAGATGTATTCAAGACTAGAAAAGATCACTTGACTCACTCTATGATTAGACCTCACATAAGTATTTCAAAAAAATACATGGACTATCTCTCAACCTAGCATGGGAGGGTAGTTATCCACTTCCAAACTGACCAATAGACTATATATGCACTTAGAATGATCTATGAGAACTACCAAAATAATTCATGAAGGTGAGAAAACTTATATGGAGGTAAATAAAACATATATTCACTTAACCACATTAATGAAATCATGAAACACACTTTGATTTAATTTACAAATGGAAGAATTCACTGATTCAAGACTACTAAACAATACTTCATTCCTTCTTTGATCAACTTCTACATATGTATTCCAGAGAAAGGCATGGACTAGTTATCAAATTTTCATGGGAGGGAAGTTGTCCACTTCCAAACTGACCAACAAAGTATATATGCACTTAGTATGAACTGTGAGAACTACCAAAACACTTCATAAAGGTGAGAAAATTCAAATAGAGGTGAGCAAAACATACATTCACTTAACCACATCAATGAAGTCATAAGACACACTTCAAATCAGCTTGCAAATGGAGTAATTTAGTCTTTTATTGCATCAAATAGGTGTTATAGTACAAATATTGATAAAGTCTAATCTTGTCAAAGAGAGGGATCCTTTTCAAGGATTAGAAACCTATATTTATAGTAGAATGGGATGAGAGAGATGGGGATCATGCATAAAAGGATAAATAAGGGATCATAATGACTAATATTTCCAATCATTCTAACATTGATGCCATTAGAAAGAACATAATGCCTAAGATTACTTCTGGAAGGTGGCCATAAAAACCATATCAGTCTCTCTTAATCTATTTTTGGCCTATATTAATGATCCTTATAGTTACAATAGTGGGATCAAGTCATTTGAAAGATGAATTATTATATCAAAGTAGTCACAACAACTAAATCAATCTATTTTGATCTTGTTTTAGTATGGATTGCTCCCTACTGGTTCATTTGTGGTGTGTAATAATATAAGGAAGGGTCATAATCATGCTATTATCTTTAGCAATGAACCCATTAAAACTGACATATATGCTTCTATGACATCCCCTTGAAATATTTAATCTAGTTTGAACTCAACCATCTTTGATCGCCATTTAAAGTCTAAAGTATTTGACTTTTGATATTGGACTTTGATCTTGATTTGGGTTTTTAAAAATGTGCCATTTTTCAACTATGCATCCCTTCTTAGGATCTTACTATTAGCTCCATTTGCTTCTATGCTTGTGCCATGTGGTGGCTTCACATTCATTATGAGCTTGATTGAACCTTTGACATTACATGCATCATAAATCCTTTTTTTGTATAGTTCAAATAGGTACCATTAATTTACCTGGTAGTTACCATGGTCATGATACTTAAAAACTATGCATTTATCTTTGAGATTTATTGACTTGTTGACATTTTACTCATCATCGATCTACTTTGGTACGATGAATCACATAGTATTGATCATATTGGAACCACTAGCCTTATCAGTTGATGTGCACCATTAGATATTCATTTAGGCACCTAAGATTTTGACACTTGTCACTTCCACATTCATCCTTGGGAACTTTGACCTTTTGATTGTGAGCTCACCATTAATATATGAATGCATGATCGAACATGCATATTTAGATCTTTAAGACCCATTGAATTGTTAAATAACAACTCATCATTGGATTTGACTCAAGTTTTTTTGATTTGGACAATTTTTAGCTGCCCATTCATCCTTAGAATATTTGAATTCAAGCAGCTATTTGCTATAGCTTAAATTTGATGTCTATGTACACGTCCCACTCTGTAAGTTTAAATTTGAAAACTTATATATTGAGATAGAGAACTAATCAAGATAAAAATTTTATAGGGGACTTTCTCAATATGAAAAAAATCATGTCCATGTGGCCTTTTGGCCTTGACCAATTTCTTATGTGTATTTATCAAATGTGTAACTAGACTGGCCTATTTGTCCCTTTGTGACATGTTTTATGATGGTCTAGTTATTCTGGATTTGTACAATAAATTATTGTCTCTTTATAAGGTTCCAATGAAATTATAAGACTTTGTGTAACCTAATTCATGCCCTTAAATGGTTGAAACACCATGAGAACCTACTAGTCTTTTCACTTTACAATCTTAGACATGTTTCCAAGACTACTTCCCAAGGATCAATAAATTGTAATTTAAGCTCGCTTAAAGTGTTTCAAAAGATTTATAAATAATATGAGATTATTATTGTATTAATTTTGGTCCAATCATTCCATCTAGAATTCTGCTTAGCTTCTTATTTTGGATTAGGCAAATTTTGGTATGTAGGCCAAATTTGGCCAACAGAAGCTAGGATGGCTAGTAGTCAAGTTGAAGGAGGTTTCTCTACCAGTGAAGATCCATAATTCAGTGGGACTAATTATGAATTTTGGAGAATCATAATGAGGACATATCTAATGTTAATAGGCCATGACATATGGAAGTTATTTGTGGATCAATCTACTCCACCTCCTACACCACAAACTAATGTAGCAAGCAAGAAAGAAAGTGAGAATGATTCCAAGTCAATGAATGTCACTCTATATGGCCTATCTAAAGTAGAGTTTATGAAGGTGATGCATTGTGAGTCAACCAAGATGATATGGGATAAGTTAAATATTATATATGGAGGAGACACAAAGGTGAAGATGGCTAAATTGTAGACTCATAGAAGGTAGTTTGAAAGTCTAAGTATGAAGGAAGGTGAGAGAATTGAATTATACATGTCAAGGGTTGATTAAGTGGTCAATGTCATTAGAGGATTAGGAAAATAATTGAAAGAGTTTATAGTTGTTTAAAAGGTATTTATATCACTAACTCTTAAGTCTAATTCTAAGGTGTCTATAGTAGAAGAGATGTAAGATTTGGACAAAATTGAAATGGATGGGCTTCATGGAATCTTGACTACCTATGAGATGAGAAAAAATGAAGGAAGACATCCCAAGAAGGAACTGTTGACACTTGGATTTACACCCTTAAAGAGATGTTTATCTCTTTTCATCCAAGTGGCAAAATGGAATCATCTCTCTTGTTGTGTGTGAAAATTTTGTTGAGGTGAATCTCTAGATTAGGGGCTAGCTCCCCTTGATGCACTTTTTAGGCTCTCTATAATCTATCAACTATGTAAGAAAAGGAAGAAAAACAATGATAAAACAAGTGGTGATGTACCAATATTTGATATCCTCCTAAATGACTAAAACCACTACTTAAAGGTAAACAAGGATGTTTCACACAAAGTCACAACAAAGACATTACTGCATCAGTATTTCATAAGTTAGATTTAGGAAGGTATTTAACATTTAGGAGGGTGATGAATTATTCTACAAAAAGAATATGCATATACCACTTCTAAGACATTTAGACACTTAGTAAAGAATGATAATAGAGACCTGAAACATCATCCTTTTTACACTTTGATAAGTGAACATAGATTGACATGCTAGAAAATAACCTTTTCACTAGTCATTATCAACAAGATTAGAAGTTATACTCAATATTGCAATATGTGAATGGCAAAATCACTTGTATATTCTTCAAGAGTTAATAGTACAAATCTAACCAAATTTTCAATATAACTAGTAGAGGCTCCCAAATGAGTAGAAAGAATACATATATAGTTTTTAGAAGGAGGTCGAGCCAAAGAAGTTCAAAAGTTACTTGGACGTGTGTCATCTTGAGGATGGAATAATTACACTATATTTTGTAAGATGTTCCCTTTTTGGTTATGCCAATAGGATCAAGATACTCTAAAATAAATTTTTCCATAAATGGGTCCATTGGTTATAAATTCATTTGGATTTTAGCTTTTCCTTATTAGCTTACTATGCTATGAAAAAATATAACTCATTCCATTGAGCTGCCTATTTCTATTTGCTTGTGCACATATGTTCAAGATCTCACCAGGTGTTATCTTTGCCTTCTAGATCCAATCAAGCCTTTATTTTAAACTTTAATGACTATTTTTTGCAGTCTAAGATTGACATTTTTTGGCATGTCACTCCTTTGTTAGAATCTCAATGACTAGTTTTCTCAATTTAAACTTGACGTTTTATGGGCCATCACTCTTTAGGTATTTATTTGGACTTCTTGTCTTCAACATTATTTCAAAAAATTTGTCTAAAAGAATTCATTCAAGTTATTCATCTTTTCCTCTTGGCATTTTGTCCATAGATGATTTTCCTGAAAGAATTCATTTGGGTTTTTATGTTTGATAATTTCTATGAAAGAATTCCTTGGACAATCCTTTTGAAAAAAATCTTTTGGGTTTTCTACAATTGACCCTTTATCTTTGTGAAAATTCCCTTCAAATTTTTGAAATGGTCCACCTCTTCCCTAAAACAATCCTTTGGACTTTGTGCAAGTGTCCCTTTTGAAAGGAACATACCCTTCGAAATAAATGTAAATGACCCCCTTGACTTGAAAGTGGCCTTCATAAAAATGCAAGTGTCCTTCAGGATTTTTGTCACCTACCCTTTGGAAAAGTTGTAGTGCATTTTATAATTTTGGAATGGTCCTCTTATCCCTTGGCTTCAATTCCTTTGGGTTTTTTTAAGGGACAAATTTTGTAGACTTTTGATAAAGTGCCCTTTGAAAAATGGAAGTGACCTTTTAGAAAAATTGAAAATGTCTTTCAAAAAACCTGTAGTTATCCTTCAAAATTTTGGAAATGATCCACTTTACCTTTGAAAATTCATGATTGTCCTTTCAAAAAAATGAAAGAGACCACTTTATCTTTGGGAGATTTCTTTCAAACAAATTGTCTGAAAGAATTCGTCACTTGGCCAGAAGCATACACTTAACAAAAAAAAGCCTCAGATAAAAAGTCTGAAGTAATTATTTAAAAGCTTAAGAAATAAAATCTAAAAGAACTTATAAAAGGCTTAGTAAAGACCAAAAAGAAATTTCTAAAAGAATTAGGATTGCACATTTGTTATGGGCTTGTATAGAACACTTCCTGCATACTAGACTTGACCAAAGATATTGGCTTAGGTAGTTAAATTTTTAGATAACAGGTGACCAATTTTGGCTTGAAAATCCAAAATTTGGTCAAAAAAATAGTGACTCATAGGGGTAGTATGCATACTATGATAATCAAACAAATAGCCTTATCCAACTAAGGGCCTATGGAGTCAATAGATTCTTAAAGATGATTAACAAGAATTTTGCCAAAATAAAACACAAGGAAACACATCACACACCAATAACAAGACCAAGCATAAACAACACAAAACCAAATAAAGACAAACTCATACCTATTCCTAAGCACTTAGTAAACACAAATAAAACAAGAAATTATGTACAATAGAAAGAGAGCCTTAGTAACAAAGATTCAAATATATCCCATTAACTGGGATATGCAACTCTCCTCCATCCAACCTTGAAAGTTGGAAAGCATTGTGCTATTTGTACTGTGTGATCATATATGGGCCCCTCCACAAAGAATCTAAATTTGTGTATCTTCTAGGCTTGGCCCTATCTTTAAACCATTTAAGGATAATGTATCCTCCCTTGAAATTTCTTGGAATGGACTTCTTGTCAAAATACCTCTTTGTTTTCTATTGTTGAGTAGTTATGGTGTGCATAACTTTATCTCTTATCTCCTCAAGCTCCATCAACTCACATAATCTAACCTCCATGCTATCATTATCCATCAATTATAGCTGATAGGTAAGATCTAAAGCTAATAACTCAAGTGAGATAGAAAGTCTAGCTTCCCTTCCATACACAAGTGTATATGGTGAGTTCCCAATTGCTCTCTTTGGAGTGATCTTATCAGCCCAAAGGTTTATATTTAGCTTGGTGTGCCAAGTCCTTTGATTCTACTCCATATACCTCTTTATGATCTTGATAAAATTCTTGTTTGTGGAAATCAATGAGTCCATTCCCCTGGGGATAGTAGTTGGAGGATGTGCTGAGATAGATTCTATGTTTAAAATCCCATTCACTTGTTCTTGTTCCTAAGAAAGTTAAGGCATTGTTTGAGATAATTATTGAAGGATCTCCAAATCTAGTTACTATACCTTCATAGAAGTCTAGGATTGAGTTTTCATTTACTTTTTAAAGAGCTACAACTTCCACCCATCTTGTAAAATAATCAGTGGCTATCAACACCCACTTGTGACCAGCACTAGAAGGAGGATTAAGCAGACCTATGAAATTCAACCCCCATTGTATGAAGGGTTGTTCAACCTAGATTGGATGAAGAGGCAAGGTAGATAGATTTTGTTTGCCATTATAAAGAGCACATTTTTGATATTTTCTTACCCAAGCATGACTATACTTGAACAAGCTAGGCCAAAAGTATCCAACCCTCATAATCTTAGTAGCTATGGTTCTTGGAGCAAAGTGGTTACCAGTTGGTCCATCATGAAACTCATGCAACAGTTTGTCAATATGATCCAAATCAATGCACTTAAAAATCACACATAAGAAGTCTTTTCTAAAAATTACTCCATCCACAAGTACATAGGGAACAAATTGCAATTTATAATACCTTCTTTTTGCCCTATCAAGACCTTGTGGATACTCACCAGTTTGCAGGAAATGAATCATATCTTGTGTCTAACTCCTCATGGCTAAAGGTACAAATATTATAAGATTATCATGGATTACCAAAATAGTTTATTTTTTGGTTTAAATTTTTAAGAAAGATGCTCACATAGTCCTTTTCTTTTCACTAACTTAGTTTTTTTAATCTCCACACCATACTCTATCACTTTGGTAATCCAACTTGCCCTTTTTCATTCAAATCTCTACTCAAAAAAAATATATTTCACACTAGGATGAGGTAAAAAAATATGAATCTTGTCATTAGATAACATATGTTTGAACTTCTTTAAGATCCTTATAACTAAAATCACTTTTTTCTCTACATATGTATATCTTATCTCATAACCTTCTAGACCTTGACTGAAAAAAGTAATAAGTTATTCCAGATTTTCATCATTAGCTTGAGTAAGCATGGTAGAGATTATCTCTTCATTACAAAAAAGTATATAGGTTAAATTCCTTGGAGAAATTAGGACTTTCAAGAGTAGGGGCCTAGGCAATGGCTTGTTTTATCTCTTCAAAACTTTATTTTCTCCTTCCTATCCAAGTGAATATCTCATCCTTCCTTAGCATAGATGTTAAGGGCTTGAACATGTTATAAAAATTAGGAATGAACCTCCTAGTGAAATTTAATTTACCAAAGAAGCTTTGTAGACCTTTCTTATGTTTAGGTAAAGACAATACCAAGATGGCATTTACCCTTTTTGGATCAATGGACATACCTTTCTTGGAAATAATATGGCCTAAGAGTTTACCTTCATGAAAATCAAACACAAAATTCTTTGGGTTTAGAGAGATTCTAAATTCTCTACACCTCTCAAAATTTTTCCTTAGGTGCTTTAAGTGATCCTTTGCTTTCTAAGAAAAAACTGTCACATCATCAAGATATACAAGTATAATGTCATTGATTACTCCTTGGAAAGCCATATCCATTACACATTAAAAATTAGCTCCAGCATTTGAAAATCCAAATGGCATCTTAATTTAGGAATATGTGCCCTATTTAGTGTTGAATTATGTTTTATATTGGTCACTTTCTTTTACCATAATCTGATTATACCTAGAATAACCATCTAGGAGAGAAAACCTCTCACTGCTTGCCACCACTTGAAAAATTTACTCCATAAAAGGGATGGGGTAATGATCTCTCAAATATACTCTATTTATGTTTCTAAAGTCCACACACAATATTATCTCCCAATTATTATTTCTAACAGGGACTAAGTTGGCCAACCAAGAAGAATGTTTGATAGGAAAGATAATTCTAGACTCAATCAACTTAGTGAGTTATTTTTTCATGAGTGGTTAAATTTTGGGGTTGATTGATATTTATCTTGGTTTGATGGGTTTGTAATTTTAATATATCTCTATAGTATATTAGCTAATCTTGGGTCAAAACCCTTCAAATCACTACACTCCCATGTGAAAATATCACTAAACTCTTTGCATAGTTCAATGAAATTATGATTCTCTTGACTAGTGCATACCTTTCCAAGTGTAGGTAACTTATCTTTAAATATCTCTACCCTTTCATAGTTATCATTCTTGGTTGACATTATTATATTATCCTTCTTAATTTGGTCATCCTCATTGAATATGCTTTCAAGAGTCACTAGGCCTTTGGGAAGCTTGTTAGATTTTAGTTGGATAATTTGCCCTCCATATTGCTATTGAAGTTTAGACTGATTCTTTATATAGAACTCACCTCTTCTTATAAGAAGAGGGATATCTATTGATCACTATAAAAAACCTACCAATTAGTGAAATTCTATGGTATATAATGTCTCACAATCACCTTTAGATGAGGTTGATTCTTGTATTCTCTTATGCCTTTTGGAACATCAAACTGAGCTCAAATTGTTACTAGTTATCAAAATGTTTGTTATCTTCTCTTGAGATAGAAGTGATGTTAAATTCCATGGAGTCTTCTACAATTTCAAAAAATATATTATTATAAGACTTTATCAAGTATTTCTGGGTCAAATTCTACCCTTTAACTTGATTGACAATGAGCTCACTATCACCAAACATTTACAATTCTTTGACACCTCTTTTCCTTGCCCACTCTAGGCCATAAATGAGGGCCTCATATTCAACTAAATTACAAGTAAAATATAAATAAAATATAAAAGTTGAAAAATACCTTTCCTTTGAAGGCAAAACCAACATTGCTCCACCACCTGCCCCAATCTTGCTTCTATATCCATCAAAGAAAACCTGCCACAAGCCATTCACATCTTCATTTGAATTCATCAAATTAGGCATGAAATAATCCTTATCATGCATATAATATACTATAATACTATATTCCTCAATGAAATTTTAAGGATCATGCACATAGTTGTCATCTCCCCACTCATCTAGGAATAAATTAGAAACTCCTTTAAGGGAAGATGATGGGGATTGGTCAATGTGAAACTCCTCTTCATCAATGATAGTATAGTTAAAATTTACTACCTTGGGTGAATATGTTTCCAAGTGATACATATGAATATGTTATAACTCAATATTCACCTTAGTTCCATATTTTGTTCTAGATACCATGTAGGACCAATTAGCTACCAAGTAACCACCTATCTTAGATGTAAAGTCTCTTGACAAACAAAGAGAAAAATAGGGAGGTAAATCTAGTACCACATCACGAGGAATTGAAAAGGTAGGAAAATAATGAAGGATAAAATTTATACCTTTCACAACCCCTAAATTCTTGGTTAGTGATATATCTAATTAAAAAACTCCTTTAGTCATTGGCTCATATTTGATGCCTAGCTTATTTGCTATGCATTTAGGTATAATTGATGTACTTTCTCTACTATCTATGATGAAATTATGAACCAAGAAATAAAAAATAATAAAAAATGGGTAGAAATGAGGAGTATTATCATATTTATTTTCTTGACCATCTATAGATTGAGTTTTATTAACCAAAACCAGATTATCACTTCTAGATGGGCCAGCTTGTGTACCTAGTCCATACAATTCCTTTTGGAGTATATATTTATACCTTGGTAATGATAAATAATCCCATAATGATATTTTACTATGAATCTTATTCATCTATTCCATAACATTAATGGAAGGATTACTTACCTTGGGGTTCTCTTTATGAACATTTACACCTTGTGATGTAGCTTGTGGAGGTGGGGTTGTAGCAGCTATCCTAAAATTTGGAATCCTCTAATTTTATTATGCTTTAGGAGTTGAATTAGTCCATAATCCCATTTGAGATGATGTAGGAGTCAAAAATTTCCTTTATTGGTTCCTTAAACTTCTTTAATGGTCCCTTTCTTTGATCTAGTGTTCGCAAGCACACTAACATCCTGATTTCTTGTATTATCCACATAATTAATGGCACAAAACTCACCCTCCAAATGATTCATGAGAGTGGAATTATAATAAACCTAATTTTTCTCCATCTTGAAGTGGGTTGGCATCTCAAAATTTGAAAATTGAGATGTTTGATCACCTTGTGTAGTCATGCCTTGATTTTTCATCTCATTGGCATAAGTAACCTAATCTTGACCATGTTCAAAACATGGATAATTAGGTTATTATTAGACCAAATTATTTTTAATGGGAATAAGGGCTTAGTAAGATGAATGAAAATTAGGATTATAACTTTGATAAGGTTTGACATGTATGATTTGACCTTGTCCTTGTGCATTACCTTTAAAAAGAGGTCTATTTGTTTGTCCAAATTGATTATAGGATTGATAAGGCCTATAGCTTTGGGATTGTTGCATTTTGAGAGAAAAAATTTTATTAGTAACACTTTGAATTAGGATTTTGACTTCATGCATTTCATTGATATTGGCAATGGTAGATTTTTCTTGACTAGGCAAAGGAGCTAAAGTGGGTAATGCAGTTTGACTAGGAGAATGCAAATTAAGGAATAGTGGCATTGGAGGTCTAGGAGCTATCTTTCTTGCTTGGACAAGATGATTATTAGAATTTATGGCTATTTAATAGGTAATAGGAAGTGTATTTACACCCATAGACTTTATCATCATGGCAATGTCATTATTCAACATTTTCAAGTAGTACAAAAATGCATAATTTGTAGTTGGTCTCACAAGAATTGGGATTTTATCCCAAGTTTTTTGAAACCTAGTATTTAAATCCTACATGAATTCATGTGGTTCCCTCTTGATTATGGTTAATTTCTTAGTAAAATATAGGTGATCACTTTTTTCCTCAAACCTATTAGTCAATAGGTTCCTCGACTCATCCCATGAGCTAATAGAATTTATAGGTAGGTTTCCATACCCGTCCAAAACTTTTCATTCGAAAGATAAGGCTAACGACCTAATGGATACATTTTATTGAATGATGTTATGGATAATAATTTTATTTTATATATTCTTGATATGTTTAATGGTAGTAACAGGACCATCCCCACTAAAATATGGTACATTTTTAGAGAAACTCTTGGGATTTGATTATATTGGGCAAGCTGCAAAGGAGATGCCCCCCAAAAAGGCACAAAAGGTTGTATTCTAGCCATATTGATAATAGTACTATGAATGTTAGGAATATAATGAAATACAAACTTGGAAGATTTGAACACAAAACCTCTTTTATAAGGATAAGTGTTCACAAATCTATACCTTTTGGTGGAATATGGAGGTAATTCCATAAACTCAAAGTGTACACCTTTAGCAATAGACCTAGTGGTCACTTTTGGCATCAAAATAAGGACTAATAATCAACCAAATACTTTGAATTATTTAATGGAGTTGCTAGGTACTGAATGTAGATTCTTCTTTTTTTGCAACCATGTTAAGACCAACACCAATCTTGAATAATTTTCTAGGACGTAGAGTCCCACTGGGTATGCCAAAAACTATTGACACTTGGATTTGTACCCTTGAATAGATTCTCAGCTCTCTTCATCCAAGTGACAAAATGGAGTCATCTCTCTTAATGTGGGTGAAAATTTAGTTGAGATGAATCTCTAGATTAGGGGCTATCTCCCCTTGATACACCTTTTAGTGTCTCTCTAATCTATCAACTATGTATGAAAAGGGAGAAAGAAAAAAAATGATAAAACAAGTGGTGATGTAACAATATTTGATATCCTCATAAATGATTGAAACCACTACTTAAAGGTAAATAATGATGTTTCACAAAAAGTCACAACAAAGACATTACTATATCAGTATTTCAGAAGTTAGATTCAGGAAGGTATTTAACCTTTAGGAGGGTGATGAATGATTCTAAAAATAGAATACACATATTCCACTTCTAAGATGTTTATAGACTTAGTAAAGAATGCTAACAAAGACCTACAACATCATCCTTTCTACACATTGGTAAGTGACCATAGATTGACATGTTATAAAATAACCTTTTCACTAGTCATTATCAACAAGATTTAAACTTATACTCAATACTAAAATATGTGAATGGAAAAATCACTTGTATATTCTTCAAGAGTTAATAGTATACATTTGAATAGAGTTTCACTATTACTAGTAGAGGCTCTCAAATGAGCAGAAAGAATACATACATACATACATACATACATACATACATACATACATACATACATACATATATATATTAGGAGGTCAAGCCAAGGACATTGAAAGGTCACTTGGATGTGTGTCATCTTGAGGATAGAACAATTGTATTGCATTTTATAGGATGTTCTCTTTTTAGTTATGCTAATAGGATCAAGATACTCCAAACTAGGTTTTTCCATAAATGGGTCCATTGGTTGGAAATTCATTTGGATGCTAGCTATTCCTTATTAGCTTACTGAGCTATGAAATAATATAACAACTCACTCCATTGACCTACCTATTTATCTTTGATTATGCACATATGTTTAGGATCTTGCCATTTGTCACCTTTATCTTTGCCTTCTGGTTCTAATCAAGCCTTTATTTTAAACTTCAACAACTATTTTCTACAGTCTAAGATTGATGTTTTGTAGGCCATCACTCCTTTATTTTAATCCCAATGACTAGTTTCCGTAATCTCAACTTGACATTTTGTGGGCTGTCACTCCTCACATATTTCTTCAAACTTCTTGTCTTCAACATTATTTCAAATAATTTGTTTGAAAGAATTCATTCGAAATCTTCTTAATTTCTTCTTGGCATTTTGTCTGTGGATGATTCTCTCAAAATAATTCATTTGAATTTTCATGTTTGACAATTTCTTTGAAAGAATTCCTCAAACAAACTTTTTGAAATAATTCTTTTGGATTTTTTTCAAGTGACCCTTCAACTTTGTGAAAATTCCCTTTAGATTTTTTCATTGGTCTACCTCTTCCCCAAAATAATCCTGTGGACTTTATGCAAATGTCCCTTTTGAAAGGAACATACCCTTTATAAGAAATGTAAATGACCCCTTTGACTTGAAAGTGGCCTTTAAAAAAATGCAAGTGTCCTTCAAGATTTTTGTCACCCACCCTTTAGAAAAGATGAAGTGCCTTTCAAAATTTTGGAATGGTCCACTTGTCCCTTGGCTTTGATTCCTTCAATTTTTTTTTAAAGGAATTTTTTTTTAGACTTTTTGAAAAGTGTCCTTCAGAAAATGGAGGTGACCTTCTGGAAGAATTGAAAATGTCCTTTGGAAAACCTATAGTTATCCTTCAGACTTTTAGAAATTGTCCACTTTCCCCTTGGAAATTTGCCATTATCCTTTCAGAAAAATGAAAGTCACCACTTTATCTTTAGGATATTTCTTTAAAACAAATTGTCTGAAAGAATTCATCACTTGGCTGAAAGAATACACTTAACAAAAAAAAGGCCTCAAATAAAAAGTTTGAAGTAATTATTCAAAATATTAAGACACAAAACCCAAAATAACTTATCAAAGTCTTGGTAAAGACCAAAAAGAGATTTTTGAAAGAATTAGGCTTGCACATTTGTTATGGGCTTGTATAGAACACTTCTTACATACTAGACTTGACCAAAGATATGGACTTAGGTAGCTAAATTTTTAGACAAGGGGTGACAAATTTTGGCTTGAAAAGCCAAAATTTGGTCAATATGAAGCAACATTCAAAGCTAAAAAGAAGTCAAAATAGAAGTTCAAGGATAAAGTATGTTCAGATGTTGATGATGATGAACTGAAAGCCATGTTTGCTAGGAAATTGAGGTTTGGATTTGGTAAGTACAAGGCTAAGTTGCCTTTAAAATGTTTCAACTATGGTAAGATTGGTCACTTTGCATCTAAGTGTATTAAAAAATAAAATATTGAGCATGATGAAAAACATGATAAACATCATGGAGATGATAAGAAGGTATATAATCCTAATAAAAACAAGAAAGATTTTAAGAAGTATGAAGGTAGGAAAGGTTCATTCAAGAATAAGAGAAGTTTCTATACCAAAGAAGATAAAAAATCACTGATGTAAGTGGCATAAATACATTTGATAGTGATGATGATAGTAATGAACATGAACATGACAACAATGAAACCTTATTCATGGATATAAAAACAAACACTGAGGGTTAATCAAAAGGGAAAGGCCTTATGGATGATGAATAATCAGATGAAGAAGAGGCTAACCTTGAGGCAAAATTGGTGAGTGATCTAGAGGATTTAAAGTTTCAAAGAAGAAAGAATCATAAAATAAGATCATTAGTTAAGGAATATGAAGAACAAACTACTTTGTTTAAAGAAATATTGAGTAACACATCCAAGGAGTAGGATGAGATCATCAATTAGGTTGAAACTCACATGGAGATAGTCACTACTAGCCTAATGGCTAAGGAAGAAGAATGCACTAGGTATGAATCAAATATATAACATTTAAAATCATAATTATATCAAAAAACTAATAAGATGAAGACCTATGATAGGTTTGAAAAGATCACTAAGGCTCTAGATGACATCTTGAGTAGTCATAATTTTGCAAGTGATAAGATAGGTCTTAGTTTCAAACAAAACCAAAAGTAGGTAGCTCAATTCAAGGAGAAGGCTAATGAAGACAAGAAGGTCAACATGAAAAGACCAACCATACAACCTAATACTACAAGGTGTGCTAATTCATTCAATGGTTATTGTTTTGCATGTAATAAGTTTGGTCATAAATCAAGAGAGTGTAGAAGATCCTCTAAATATGAATATACATGGGATTATGAAAGAATCATCAATTTACAGGTATGAATGAGGTTGTTTGATATAGTTTTCATAATGTGGGACACATTTCAAGATTCTATCGTAATAAATTTAGAAGATCATCAAGTCAAAACAAGAGGTTTAAAGCCCTTAGAGTATAAGAGAAAAGGAAAATGAATATATGGAAACCAAAGATAGTAAAGGTGAGTCATGATCAGTCTATAAGCCTAAGTAGATTGGCTTTTATGGTAGAGAATAATTCAAATGTGAAATCAAGTTAGGAATGTATATTATCAACTCATATTATTGATCAAATAGTTGATAAAGAGGTCAAGCCTAAGGTGTCAATCAAGCCTAAAAAGATCTTGAAGGATATTCAGTCTTGTGAGAACATGAAGTTCTAGGAATCTCCTAATTTTGTGTTGTTTTAGTACCCTATGAAAAGGGTTGACTCCATTAGGATTCATGGAGACACTATTTAGTTAGCAAAAGTATGATGGATGTTCAGCTTGAGGGTGAACTATTCATATTATTGATAAGTTTCAAGTGTATTTGTTGACAAGCACAAAAGAGGTAAGCAAAGTTGTTCTATGCTTATAGAAATTGGTAGTTAAGCATGACCTATGTTGTAGATGGTTTATAATTTTTTTAATTCATTTGGTGAGCTCAAGTTTTGAATTCAAAGGGGGAGCTTGGTAGCTCTTAAGTTCTTTCACAATTTTTGAGAGCAGTTTCCAAAGAGGGAGAATGAGTGGTTCTAGAAGTTACAGTGTGTATGACCCTTGTCATTAATGTCAAAGGAGGAGAAAGACTAGAATAAGGGGAGATGAGAATGATCAAGTTGTAATATGTTTTACATCAATGAATAAGGGGGAGTTTGTTGAAAAGTGTTGTCATTGATGTCAAGGTACATCTGGTGAAGATGCATGGTGAGTGGTATTTTAGGTATGAGCTTGTGTGCTTGATGTGACAAGGAAGCAATATGAAAAGAGGTAATTTGAAGGAAAAAGAGAATTTGAAGGTAACCTAATGTCTCCTCTATTGGTTGATGTCAAGGTTTAGGTTAGCTTGAAGTTGTTAGTGTTGTTACAAAGAGGTATGATGGTCAAGTGAGCATTGAAGCATGGTTATGAGGCTCTAGGTATACATGAGGACATGAGAGAATGTTGATCAGAAATAGATTGTTGAAGTGGTGTGAGAGTGCTATCTAAAGGGTTTTATTATTTAAGATCATTGAGGTAAGCATGCTTGAGTACTAGTTCTTAAGTACTATTATCAATCAAACTTGCACCCCTATGAAGGTAGTTTTAGGCCTTCATAATCTACTGAAACATGGAAATAATCATATACTATGGATGACCTAATCAGTGGATTGAATCTATAGATTATAAGGGCTAGATCCCTTTTTTGTATCAATTAGGATCTTTTCTCTACACTAAAAATTGACAGAGAAAAAAGAGAAAAATTGAAAGAAAATCCTATCTAATGATGGTGATACACCTAAATGATTGGTTGATCCACTCAATTAGAGATCTTGAAAACACTGATTTAGATAAGAGAACAACTAAAATTTCAATTCCAATTGACCAATATACATAAGTATTTCATGAAAAGGTTTGATCTAGTAACTAAAACTTGAGTGAAATGAAAGAATAGGCTTGATTGAAGGTGTTGGGTGAATATTTTATCGGCCAGCTAACTAGTGACCAAAATAGTTCCTATCACCATAGCATAGGGAGATGGGTCATCCTAGTGTGTAGCTCTACTACATCAACTAGAGGCAAATCTCTCCTCTCATTAAGGGGAGGTTCCCTATGCTGTGGTGATAGGAACTATTTTGGTCACCAGTTAGCTGGTCGACAAAATATTCACCCAATAGTTTTTGGTGACTCCGCTAGGGAAGAGTGCGTAGTTTGAAGTCTCAAACTTCAAATTGAAGTAGATCCTATTCTTTTCCATTTTTTGTTCTATAATTTGGAAACTCCACATTATACCAAAGGCTAGAAATCCCAAGGTGTTGTTGACCCTACTTTTGAGTTGGTGCAGTAGAGTAATTTCAAGTTGTTTCCTCCACAACCTCACGTTAGACAAAATAGGAGTCTTCCTCCTAGCCCTACCATGCCACCAACACAAAGTAGATATTCTTTTTCTATTGTTGGCTAAGCTTTACCTATCCAAGCTCCACTTGGATTAGTGATCCCACTTTTGCATAATCAAATCATGGCTCAAGGCCCCTGGGGTAATTCTTTCAGTCCACTGAATTTGACTCCACCTCTGCATGAGCTTCCACAGTTCAAAGAAGAATTTCCCCAAATTTTTTGGTGATGGAAAGGTTCATCCTGATGAACACATTGCAGCTTTCAACATATCTTGTGGTGTAATAGGGGTGGAATTTGAAGACATAACAGTCAGGCTATTCATGGAGACACTACAAGGTGCTACTGTAGATTGGTTCTACCACCTATAGACTATATTAGTGACTGAGTGGGACACCCTAAAAGACAAATTTGAAGCTAGATTCAAGCTTGTAGAAGATGCACATGCCTTGCTGGCCTAACTCACTTAGATGAACAAAGAGCCTCATGAGCCTATGAGGGATTTTATTGCCAAGTTCAACAAGTTGAGGTACAGAATTCCCATGGTCACCCAACCAATGCCTCATAACCTCAAATGCTTCTTCATCAATTTAAAATTGCCTAAAGTAGGTTTCTTGCTGAGACAGGCCAAACACATAGACCTTACTACTACTCAAAACTTGGCTATTGAGGTAGAAGATGACCTTATCTTGGTAGGAAAGATAAGGAGAGACCCTAATAAAGGTAAATACTCTTCATCTTCTAAGTATTCACCTACAGTCACCACTGACCCAATGGTACAAAAGCTAGCAAATGAAATGCTAGCTCTTAAAAAGCAAATGGCATAAGGAATGTCATTTGCTCCTGCATATAGAGATATGCTTAGGAGGACATTTTAGAATCAGGCGTACCAAGGAAATGTTGCCAAGAATTAGAGATAGCAAAATCACCTTCCCCCTCCATAGAGGAACCCTACCCTTAAAGTTCTTCTAAATAACTCAATGGTCAGATATCTAGAAGCTGAAGCAGATTGCTCATTCCATCCTGAGTTAAATCCCAAAGATGATGCTAATCTCTTCACTGAGGAAGAAGAAGAATTAGCTGGGACTCCCATATTGGTTTCCTAAACTATCAAGATGAACCCAAGTGTGAAGGCAATGTATCTAAAGGGTCATATGTTGTATTCATCTGGTCTAAGAATCAATCAGCTCAACAAGATGATAAGGAAAAAGTAGACGAGCGACCTCAACCAATAGTTTCAATTACTAAGCGGGGATCCAATCTTCCTTTCTAGCCAAAGGACCCAATGGTTTCAATAAAGGTAAATACCCTAAATGCCCCTATGCCTTCTACTTCAAATTCACAGTCTAGTCCTCCCCCTTTCAAAAATCAAAAGGATGAACTCCCATCCTCTATTCCTAGATCATTCTAGAGATTTGATATCATTGACCATATAAAGAGAACCAAAATTCAAATGTCTAAATTTCAATTTCTACAGTCCCATCTTGAGCAATTAGATAGACTAGTTCAATGTGTTAAAAACTAGAACATCTTTGTTGAGTGAGCAATTCCCAAAATGATGCATGATGCTACCAGGAATGCACCCACTAGGAACAACCTTGTCATCGCTCCCCCTACTGCTCCTGGTAGGACTAAACCTTTTTATGTCTCATTGCTGATAAATGGACATCAACTGAATAATTGCATCATTGATTCTGGAGCTTTAGACAATGTCATGATTGTAAAAGTGGCCAAATCCCTTGATCTCACATTGACCAAAACTTTTGGTAGATGCTTCTCCATGGAGAACAAGCAAGTTCCTTTGCTAGGACAAATTAAACATGCCCAATTTATGTTTGCTACATTTCTTGATAAAAAAATCAAGATGACTATCTTGGTAGCAGCCGTCCCAGCATCATATGGCATCTTTCTCGAGTAGAATTTTTGTAGGGATATTGGTGGTGAATTAAGCATGTATTTATCAGAGGCGAGGATTCCAGTCAAAGGTGTTATGAAGACGCTGCTCCTTAAGAAGGAAGCAAAATATGTTGTTACCTAGACCTTAACACCTGAAGCTCAAATTTTGTTTGAGTCTTCAGGCATGGGTAACTACTTTCTATACACAAATGGAGTTCATGAGACATATGATGAAGCTCTTGAAGATGATAGCCTAGAAATACAGTCAGTTGGAACAATAGAGGAATTGGCTGAGCATAAGGCAAGTGTGGAAGTTTCTCCACCCCCAGATGAAGGAAAATCCAAAGGGAAATCAGGATCAAATGAGGTATGGATTCTTGAATTTGATGGTAGCTACTCTTCCACTAGTTTAGGAGCTGAAGTGGTGTTACTATCTCCTTAAAGAGATATTTTTCCCTCATCTTATAAATTGCAATTCAGCAACATGAATAACACAGCTGAATATGAGTCTCTACTACTTAGATTGAGAGCTGCTTGAGACAAAGGCATCAAGCTCCTTCATGCTAAAGGAGATGCTAAACTGGTGGTTTGTCAGGTGAGAAACTTGTATCAAACCAAGAATGAAAGATTACATCATTACCACAATCTAGTTTGGGACCAGCTTGAAGACTTTGATGCTTTCAACATCTCTATAGTTCATAGAGAATTTAATGACCAAGTGGATGCATTGGTTGTTTTAGCTACTCTCTTGGTCCCCCACCTAGATTTCAAAGGAGACAAGTACATGATTGGGCTGGTCTTTCAGCCAAGTGTACCTGATAATGCTAGTCATTGGTAGGTATTTAACAATGACAGCCAAATCATTGCCTTTTTAGAGCAAAAAGATAGCTTTGAATGGCTACATTTTGAAGGTAGTGAACCTTAAAAGTGTAAAATAGCTCCTAAATCAAATGTAGACACAGGTGAGGAGTTCTTGCAATTGAAAGGGAATAAGATCCCTAAAGGCCTAGTTTCCCTTGAAAAGCTATTTGATAAGCATGATAGATTCATCAGACAACAACTAATGGATTTAAGCTTATCTTAGGAGTTTGATCAAGTAAATCTGGGAACCAAGGAAGACCCCAAGATGGTGAACATTGGGAAATGTTGTACTCCTACAGAGTGTTCCAAGTTCACCTCTTTGCTCAATGAATACATGGATGTCCTAGCGTATTCATATGCTGACCTGAAATCACTTCAGCCTTAGGAAATCTGACACAACATCCCTCTCAAGGCTGATTCAACACCTTATAAGCAAAATACCAGGCATTATAATCCAAAAATATTAGGTACTATTTTATTTGAGATATAAAAAATGCTAAATGCCAGGATAATCTTCCCAATCCATCATTCCACATGGATTGCCAATATAGTGCCTATAAGAAAGAAAAATGGTGAAATTTATCTTTGTGTGGATTTTGGGAATTTGAATCAGGAATCCTTGAAGGATAATTATCCTTTGCCAATCATGGATCAAGTGCTATAGATAGTGATGGGGTTGGAGATGTTATCAATATTAGATGGCTTCTCAGGATATAATCAGGTTGAAGTTGGTGAAGCAGACCAACATAAGACTACTTTCACCACACCTTGGGGCACATTTGCATATAAAAGGATGCCTTTTGGTTTGATAAATTTTGGTTCCACCTTCCAAAGAGCAATGGACCTTGAATTCAAGGATGAGATGAGTAAGTTTATCATAGTTTATCTTGATGACTTGACTATCTTCTCTAAGCATGACCCAGATTATGTGAACCATTTACAACAAGTGCTGGAACGCTGCCGCCATAATGGCATTTCCTTAAAACCCAAGAAGTCAATTTTTAGAGTAACAGAGGGGAAACTTATTAGACACATTGTGTCTAAAGGAGGCATAATTATTGACTCAAATAGAGTCAATTCTATCCAATAACTTTCCTTGCCCACAAGCAATACTGTTGTTCGCTCTTTCTTCAGAAAGGTGAATTTCTTATGGAGATTCATCCCTAAATTTGCTGAGAAGACTAGGCACATTGTAAACATGATGAAAGGAAAGGCAACCTTCACCTAGAATGAATAAGGCAAGTCAAATTTTGAAGATATCAAGACTGCCATTGCCCATGCTCCAATTATAGCTTGTCTAGACTATAGCAAAGAGTTTACCATTTATAGCTATGCTTCAAAACATACGCTTTCAACATTTTTGGTTTAATAGAATAAAGAAGGCATGGAATCTCCCATTTTATTCATGATCTACCCTATCAAAGCTCATAAGCTAAAGTACTCAAATATGGAGAAGCACGCTTACGCAGTGGTGAAGGCCGTGAAACATTTTCATTTCTACATCCTCAATTCTCGAGTTACTGCCTTGGTCCCTAACACCACATTGAAATCTATACTGACTCAGCAGGAGTTTGGGATGAAGAGAGGAAATTGGGTTTCAAAGATCTAGGAGTTTGATCTGATCATCAAGCCAACAAAGTTGGTATGGGGAAAAGGGCTATGCCAACTAATTGCTGATAACAAGCCAAGAGGAACAGAGCATGAAGAACCAGAAGTGGATGAGGATGACACACCAATAGTCTTTTTTGTCTCCACCACAAATGAGTGGTACTCAGGTATTGATCATTTACTCACTTATGGTGAATGTCCTACAAACCTATCTTATAAAGAAAGGAGAACCATCAAGATGAAAGCTGCTAATTTTGTCCTCTAGGACAACGACCTGTACAAGATAAGCCTTGATGGAATGTTCCTTCGTTGTGTGGACAAGGAGCAACAAAGCCACCTTCTAAAGTCCTTCCATAATTTGGCCTATGGAGGACATTTTTCTACCCCTGTGACTACCCATAAGATCTTATGACCCAGGTACTATTGGCTGACTCTCTTTTAAGATGCATAAAAATGGGTCAGGGGATGTGAACCGTGCCAGCAGTTTGTTGGAAGGCCCAAAGTAGCTACTCTACCTCGCAAACCAGTGGTCATTAAGGAGCCTTTCCAGCAATGGGTAATTGAATTTATTGGTGCTATAAACCCACCATCAAGTGCTGGACATGATTATTTCCTTACAACAATAAACTACTTCACTAAATGGGTGGAAGTGGTTCTAACCAAACATGCTACATTTGAAGTAGTATGCAATTTCCTCAAAGAGAACATCATGTCCAGGTTTGGGGTCCCAGTCAAAATTGTCACTGACAATGTGGCCTATTTCACTTTTCAAAAGATTACTCAATTCTATTTTTGCTATGGAATTACACTCTCCCACTCCTTTGATTACTTTCCACAAGGGAATAGACAGGCTGAGTCAAGCAATAAAAATTTGGTGACTATCATCAAGAAGCTGGTGGATGACAACCAAGAACTTGGCATAAGGCATTAGTTTATGCTCTATGGGTATAAAAAATTACATGAAAAAGAGAAATTGGTATGTCTCCCTTCCAACTTCTGTATGGTGTCAATGTTGAGATACCAATCACCTTGGAATTGCCAGCATTGAAACTGGCTAAGGTGATTGAAGATCAAACATATGAGAGCTCACTTGAGAAGAGGATCATGTGCCTTGCTAAGCTAAATGAGTAGAGAACTATAGTGGTGGACTGAATTACCACCCATCAAATCCTGGTGAAGAATCTCTTTGACCAGAAAGCAAAGAATCATGATTTCTAGGTTGGAGATCAAGTTCTGCTGTGGGACAAGAGAAGAGAACCAAAGGGGATGCACCAAAAGTTTGATTCCCTATGGAGGGGCCCTTTTATTATTTATTAGCTCAATGGTAAAAATAGTTTTCTATTGAAGTATCAAGATGGCACTCTATTTTCTCTACCTCACAATGGGCAACATCTGAAGCACTTCAACTCTTAAAGTATCAGATGAGTTCCCCCTACACATATGTGTATTTCTATAGTCTTTTGTTTTGTTTTGTGCTTTTCATTTTCATTTTTTAGAGCCTTTATTTTTGGGTAGCATGACTCTATAGCCCAATAGTACAATTCAAGGCAATGGAGATTCTGGTTTCTACTCCCCTCAGCTGTTCCAAGTATTCAATTGAAGGAAGTTCCCCAACTGGAGCCAGCTATTGTCTCCCAAAAATATCACTCATTTTTGGGACAATATTTGAACTATTTTGGTCCTATAGATCAAAATCCTCTCTTCCCCTTTCAAAAATTGTTCTGAGCATTCAGGTTCTTCATTTTTTAAAGCTTTCTCAAAAATCTACAAAATCTATAGGCTTGAATCGATGGACTCTACAGGAAAGAAGCAAGCTCTCAAAAGAACAAGTTTTCAGCACTTATTCATTTCTAAGATTGGTTCAGCACCTCAATTCAATCAAAGGATTTCAATTGACAAATGACAAAGGACTTAGGCTTGAACCATTAAACTTTGAACCACTTTGGTTCAAAGGTTCAATGGGTTTAATGACCAAGTTGGTTCAACGGGCTTGGTGCAAAAGAATAAAGGACTTAGCCAAATAACAAAGAATGAACCATTGAACTGTTGAACCAAAGTTGGTTCAATCAATTGGTTCAATTGAAAGGTTTAAGGGGCTGCCCCAAAGCAAAAAAGGCAAGTGCCCTTGTGGAGGGTGGGCAACATTGGTTCAAAAGTTCAAAGGCAGCCTCAGTCAAAGGAAAAGTGGCACACAAGTGGTTCAACGGATGGCTCAACCAAGGAGCGAAGAAGTGATTGAACTAAGGAGCGATAAAACAAAGAGATAGAATGAACCAATGAACTGATGAACTTTTAGTGGTTTAATAGGTTCAAGGTTCAATATGGTTCAAGCAGCTAGCGATCATTGATGGCCCCTCAGACATCAAATTTAAGGTAAGGGAATGTTCATTGAAATTCAAATAAAGTGTGGAACTTGAAGGAAGAACTAAATGACTGGCTGAAAAGATAGCCCGATAGCTCAAATTATAGTAAGAAGAGACAAAGCTAGAAAAGACAAAAGCAAAAAGAGGGAAAAGCCTGAAATGTCTATGTAGGAGTTATTTCCGATAGGTGAAACAATGGATCGAGTAGACTTTTGAGTGCACCAAACTAAGGATGCAGCCTATTTTCTTCCATGAAGTAAAGACGAATGGATAGCTACACAGATGTCAGAGGGGACAAACTAGATGATCCAAACTCGAGAGAAGACATATGGGATGAAATGACATGCCATAGTTAAGATAACTGCCTTATTTTCAATGCAGTCCTTTGACAAACCTAAAAATGCATTTAAGGCATTAAATGCACATCATGAGCCGTTCTATGGAAAAAAAGCACCCAAGTCTTTCTTGGAGCGTTATATATTGTAATCTCTCATTTGTTACATAGGAGACTTTTCATTTTTACAAGAGTGAAACTCTGCCCATTTTGAAAGAAGAAGACTGAGACTTTGATCTCAGGTTGTAATTTCATTTTCCTTGTTATTTGAATGAGAAAGTAGGTTTTTCTGAAATTTGTGATGTTATAACTTGTGTCATCTGAAGGTGTCCTTATTCATTTAATTTGGTACACAAAATTAGTGAAGGTAATAGGGAAGTGCCCTAAAACCAACTGTGGGAAGACTTTGTGCTTTCACAATTGATTTCAGTTTGTGTTTTCCTTTTCTTTTTGTGTTGAGGATTCTAGGGTGACTTTGTGCCCCCATTATCCTTTGTGATATACTCTTTGGGTAGTTGAGGTGGAGATTTTTTGCTTTGTTTCATCCTGCTGTTACTACGCCCCTTTTGATCACTGGTTATTTCACTATCTGAAAGAAACTCCTACTGTTTCTTATAGTGACACTTCTGAAAGAAGAAAAGTGCCTTCAACATTTATAGCCAAGATTTCTCCTTCATCTATGTGCATCATCTCTGAAAGAAGAGAGATGGATGGTTTGTCTCACGCCTGTGTCTTACTTTCTACTTATTTATATTGTATATAGTTCCACATATTTAATAGGGAAACTCCCCTTGATGAGAGGAGAGATTTGTCTCCTGTTGATGTAGTAAAGCTGCACACTAGGATGAACCATCTCCCTATGCTATGGTGATAGGAACTATTTTGGTCACCAGTTAGCTGGCTAACAAAATATTCACCCAATAGAAGGTACTAATTAGCCACTTACATCCACTAAAATTCTATCCAAAAGACACTTAAACATAGAGCATGACCTACATAATTTGACCAGCTAGTAATTATGTAAGAATCAAGGCATGGCAAGGAAGAAAACTCTATCACTTATGCAAATCAATGACAAAATACACTATACCATCTTGATGAAAATTGAAAACAATAGTCCTATTAATCTGAAAAAGGTTACAACTCAGTCTTTGGAAATTTTTTGTCTTGCCAAAAGAGGGATACATTTCAAGGCTAAAAAGTCAACTTATATATAAAAATACACAACAACCAAAAGGTTGGCATTGAAATAGAAGAAGAAGACAACTCTTTCATTAGCCCAAGTCTAATTATTGTTATCATAGCCTTCCAAATTGATCTTTTCTTGTCTTTTGTCTTTCATGGAAAACCCTTTGGCACTAAAAATAGACAGTGGGCTTAAGCTTGGAATAATATTACAACATGCATAATGCTATGCCAATCTTTAAAATGTAACTCTTCTTGAGGTTCTAGAATGTTTGAATGTCTTTCCTTTGTATGAAATCAATGAGTAGATGTGGCACTTGAAAACTAGTCAACTCTATAAATAAAGAACTGCCAACTCCACATTTAAATTTATAAATCTGCTTAAACTTATAAAACATTAAAAGCTTGAGAAAAATGAGTGTGTCTACATGGGATTTCTTATTGAGTTCTCCAACATTAAACAACTTGAGTCCATGCAAATGAGTCTCTATTTATAAAATTACAAGTGTCATGTTAAAATGGTTACACTTAGATGTGTCTAATCTTGTCCATGGATATTTTCATGCTTATTAACCTATTTATTGACTATTAAAAACCTTTGAATTTTTTGGCTCTTTGTTATGTGCATGTCTTCCATCTATATTTGTATTTTATCTCCTTAAAATTTTTCTTCAGATTATTTGACTCGGATGTGGCTTTGTAAATTTTTATGTGGATATTTCCTTTCACTTATTTTCTTAGACCTTGCTATTAGAGTCATCTCTTTGCAATGGTCAATCCCTATTTAAAATTTTTGAAGGAATTCCTTCAGAAAAATGTTTGAAGGAATTCTTTTGGCTTTTCTTTTGTCCTTTTCCCATGGAAATTATCTTTGTCATTCTATTTTTCTTAGGGTTCCATCTTTCTTTCAGCCTTTTGTTTTCTTTAGACAAAAATCCAAAGGAAAATTTTCCTTCAGTCTCTTTGCTAAGGATCTTCTACCTTGTGATATCTACCAAAGGAATTCCTTTAGACTTTTTAAAAAGTCCTTTGTTGTTGTCCCACAGACAAAATGTCTATGAGAATTGTCCCTCATATATTTCTTTGGCCTTCAAAATTTTTCTCTCAGAGAGTTCCTTCAGATAATAACTTTGAAGGAAATTTCCCTTCATTTAATCAAAGTGTTCCTTCAGCTTAAAGAGAAGACCCTTCAACTTTTCCATTTTTAAATTTCTCAAAGGGTTGTTACCCTTCAAGATTTTTGTGAAGGACCTTATTGAAGGGTACACACCCTTCGATATTTTTGAAATGGCCACTCCTTTGGACAAAATATCAATTCCTTCTTTGGCCTCCCAAAACTGCTCTTTGAGAAAAATGAAATAGTGACCCCTAAAAAGTCCTTCAAGATTTTTGACTATCTCCTTCTCCTTGCAACATGAAATGAACCTTTGGCTTTCTTGTAATGGACAATTCCTTCAAAACACTACAAAATAGACCTTTCAGCTTAACACAACCCTTTAGTCTTCCCAAGTGAGCCCTCATAATTTTTAAAAGGTCCATCAATTTATTAAAAGTAACTTTCCCGAAGGGCAAATACCCTTTAGGAATGCCTTTATGAAATGTGCCCTTCTTCTAAATTATGAAAATGCCTTCTTCGAAGGGTATATACCCTTTAGACTTTTTCCAAATGTCCTTTCTAAAGGGTAGGTACCCTTCAAGATTTTTCCTAGTGACCCTTTAGAGGAGTGAAATAGACCTTCAAATTTTGAAAATAGTCCTTTGGATTTTTTTCAGACAATTCCTTTAGATAATTTTTCTATAGGAAATTGTTCCTTTCTACCCTTTGTTTATGAAAGCCCAAAGTTTTCCATTTGTCCTCTTTTGAGATACTCTATCACTATAAACCTTCCTATGGGGTAAAATTGCCAACATTTTGAGGACTCAACTAGGAAGCATGCCTATTATGCTTGAGAAATTAAAACATAAACATAATAATAAACTCACAAAACAATGGTAAACCTGATCCATGACTCCAAATCACATTTTGGCAAACATGAAGTAAACTTCATCCTTCAAAATAAGAAGGTAAAAATGTGAAAACAAGAAAACCTAACTAAGAAGCAAATGTGCAAACAAGCATTTATTTAGAACAAAATAGAAAGAAACTACTGTGCTTGAAAAACACTTGGAGGAAAGTAAAACAAACTAACTATGTATAAGGAGCTTTGCTCTTCAATAACAATGTTTTAGATGTATCTTATTAACTGGGATTGGAAGCTCTTGACCATCCAAATTTACATGTTGGAAAACATTATGGGATTTGTATCTAAAAATTATGTATGGGCCACTCCAAATAGAATCAAACTTGGTTTGCCTTCTTAGTTTAGCTCTATCCTCAGCCCACTTGAGGACCAAATCTCCTTCTTTGAAACTTCATGAAGAAGCTCCTTTGTCAAAAGTTCTCTTCACTTGTGCTTGATGAATTTCCATGGATAACATTGATTGATTTCTTGTCTCTTCCAAATCCATAAGCTTAGCATACCTAATCTCTATAGGCTCATTCTATAACAACTCAAGTTGATGCATTAGTTTTGAAGTAGGAAATTCAAGAGAAATGGGTAATCTTGCTTCTTTACCATATACCAACTTGTATGGAGAGTTGGCTATTGATCTTTTGTAGGTGATCCTATCAACCCATAGAGCTGAATTAAACTTGACATGCTATGACCTCTGATTGTCTTAAATAGTCCTTATGATCCTCTATAGGTTCTTATTTATAGATTCAATAAGGCCATTGCCTTATAGATAATAGTTTGATGAAGTGCTGAGATAAAATCCATGTTGGACAGCCCATTGACTGATCTTAGATCCCACAAAAGCCATTACATTATCATAAATATTAGTTGAAGGAACTCCAAACCTAGTAAGCAAACCTTCATAGAAATCAAGAACATTAGTTTCATTTGCTTATTTTAATGCTACTGCTTCTATCCAATGTGTGAAGTAATCTATAACAATTAGAATCCATTTATGTCCTAAACTTGAAGGAGGATTAATGAGGCCAATAAAGTACAATCCCCATTATACAAAGGGTTGATCCACTGCTATTGGATGAAGAGGTAAGGCTGCAAGCTTGACTTTTCCTACAAACATAACACATTATTTGAACTTTCTAACCCATGCATGACAATCACCAAATATAGTATCCAATAGTACCCACTCTCATGATATTACATGCTATAGTTCTTGTATAAAAGTGTCCTCCACCATGCCCTCATGGAATTCTTCAAGCAATCTCTGAGTTTGGCTTGGTTCTACATATCTTAGTAACATTCCATTGATATCCTTCTTGAACAAAACACCATCAACAAGAAAAAATGGAATTGATTGCAATCTAAAATCTCTTATTTTTGAATCACTAAGATGAGAGGGATAAATACCATGTTGGACGTAGCTTACCAAGTCATGAAACTAGCTAGAAGGTAAGGTATGACCACCTACAACCTCTTCATCATTTGACACTAAAACAAGATCATTAGCCTCTTGAAAGTCTTATGCTGGATGCTCACAAAATCCTTTACCTCTAACCAACTTTGTGACCTTAATTTCCATGTCATGTTCCATTACCTTGGTTATCCAACCAACTTTCTTCTCATTTATGTCTTTTTTCAAAAGGAACTCCTTAATTCTTAGATGGGCAACCATTGGATGTATCTTATTATTAGACAAGAGTTGCCTAAACTTATTAAGAGACCTTATAAATGAAAGTACATGATTTTCAACAAAAAGAATACCTTATTTCATACTCTTCCAAAATTTGGCTATAGAAAGCTATTGGCTGCTCTAAGGACTCATGATTCTACTGCATAAGAATGCTTGAAATAGTGTCCATGTTAGAATAAGTGTACAAAAAAAAATATTTCATGAAATATGGATTGAGAAGCGTAGGAGCACTATCTATAGCCTTATTAATATCCTCAAAATCTTCTATTCCTTCTTTGGACTAGCTGAAGTTCTAATTTTTCTTTAGAATGGCTATAAGTGGCTTAGCTAAAATGGCAAAATCTGAAATATATCTCTTAATGAAATTGATTTTCTCAAAGAAACTTTGCAAAGTATTTTTGTGCTTATGAAAAGAGAGTTCAAGAATGGATTGAATCCTTTAAACATCTATGCTTAAACCATGTTTTGAAATAACATTTCCAATAAGCTTACCTTCATGAACAAAAAAAACACACTTTTTCGGATTTAGAGATACCCCAAATTGTCTACACCTTTCAAACACTTGCTTGAGATGAACCATGAGATATTGTGCATTCTTTGAAAACACTATTATATCATCAAAATAAACAAGTACAAACCTATTTATAAGAGTTTGGAATGCCATATCCATGGCTTTCTAAAAGGTTTCTCTAGCATTAGATAAACCAAATGACATCTTTCTATATGAAAACATTACCCACTTGGTTGTGAAGGCTGTCTTAAATTGGTCTTCTTCCTTGACCAAAATTTGATTATAGCCACTATATCCATCCAACAAAGAAAACCTCTCTAAACCTACAATAAGCTATAATTTTTTTTCTATTGATGGTAATGGATAGTGTTATTTAAGTGAGGATCTATTCAAATAATAGAAGTCAACACATAAGTGAATCTCACCATTATTATTTCATATTAGAACAAGATTTGCCACCCAAGTTGAGTGCTTCATTGGAAATATAATAGTTAATTCTATGAGCTTGCGAAGCTCAGTTCTCATCAAAGGTTCAAATTTAGGATTGATGGGCCTTTGTCTTTGTCTCACTGGTTTAGTTTCATCCTCTAACTCAATGGTGTGTTGAGCCAAACTTGGAGCAAAACCTTTGATATCACTATACTACCATGAAAATATACTAGCAAAACTTGTGCATAACTCAATGAAAGCTTTATTTTATGAAGGATTGTATACCTTACCCAATTTCAAAATCTTACCAACTACAATCTCTACATTGGCATAGTGATCTTCCTTTGTTGACAAGGATGACTTCTCTTTTATTAGCTCATCATCACCACTAAAAATATTCTCAAGTTTTACCAATCCTTTGGGAAGCTTATTCATTTTTAGTTGCACAATTTGATCACCATATTTCTATAAGTGCTTTGACTAGTTTCTTAAGGAAAACTTAGCCTCATCTTGTAAGAATCTAATACTATGATTGTCATCTTTGAACACCTACCAATTCTCATGATTATCTAGAAAAAAAGGCCTTACAACCAAATTTATATGTGACTAATTTTTTTCACTTTTTATATCAGTTAGAATGCTAAATTGGGACCCAACAACAACTAGCCTATCAACATGTTTATTCTTATCTCTTGGTATTGTCTAAATGTTAAAAGCCTAAAAATATTTTAGTAAATCCTAAATTATATGCTTGTAATATTTAATTTTTTTTTTCATACATTCAAACCTCTTACTTGGTAGACTACAAGCTCACTATCTCCAAACACTTGCAAAGAATTAACTTTCATCTTCCTAGCCTACTGCAAATCATGAACTAGTGCTTCATATTCATCAACATTATTTGAATAGCCAAACTAAAATTTAATAAAAGATAAATAAATTTGTTTTTTTGGAAAAACCAACATCATTCCAACTCTGGTTCCATGCTTATTCCTTGCTCCATCAAAGTACAATTACCACAAATCTTCATTAGACTCATCTTCTTTGACCTTGGATAGAATTGGTGCATCATTCTCATGAAGGAAATACACACTAAGTCCTTCTTCAATAATTTTGTAAGGATCATGATCATGCAAGGTATAATCCCACTCATCAAAAAACAAATATATAATTCCATCCAAATGTGATTCTTTTTCTACATCACTAATTTCTATCACATCATCTGAGATGATACAATTAGTATTCACAACACTTGGCATATATGGCTCCATATGAAAACATGAAATAGGCTCAGAATGAATTATTATCTTAGTACCATACCTAGTTTTAAATAGTAAATAAGTCCAATCAGCTAATAAATATCCCCTAATCTTTAAGGTGAAGTCTCTTGAAAGTCACTTAGTAAAGTAAGGAGGCAAGTCTACCACAACAACATTCTACTGAATAGTAACATTGGGACAAGCATGTAATATAAATTTCAAATATTTGATGATGCCTACTATCTTTGTTGGTGACCCATCAAATTTCAATACTCCTTTAGTATTTGGCTCATAAACAAGTCTAAGCTTATCTGCCATCTATTTAGGCATGACCGTACTACTAGCTCCACTATCCACCATACAATTATGAACCAATGTATCACCTACTATCAATGAAAGGTAAAAAGGAGGAGTCTTCTTTGGTTTTACCTCAGTTATATCCACCTTTTCCATCTTATTTGCTTGTTTTACTTGTTTCTTAGTTGGTTGATCTAAATTAGCCAAAACAACCCCTTCTTTCTCAACCGATTTTGGAGATAATTCAAGAGCTAAAAGTTCTTGGATGAGCTTATCCTTTTATCCTAGAATAGAAAGAGAATCCCACATACTAATGATAATATTATATTTATTCATTTCATCCACCATACTAAAATGATATCCACTAACCTTTCGTTGTACCTTCTAAAGTACTAGCTGTTCATGAACTAGAGGTAGTTGATGAACTTTAGTAACCTCTATATTCTAATTTTTTTGAGTTGTAGAGATAAGAATTTTCTCTTTTTTACTCTTAGAAAAAACCTTAGGAGTACTCAAATAATTTTTCACCTCTTGAGCCTCTTCAATGGCTCTAGTTATAGCTATAACTTGACCACTTGATTTATTAGTTTCAACACCTTGAGTAAAAGCAACATGATCATCTACTTGCCAATTTACATTAATGACATTAGGATACCATTGAACTTGTTGAGTCTCCCCTTGTGATGCCAAACCTATATCTTCATATTGACCTCCTTGAAAATAAAACTCTTCTTGTGTCATCTATAGCATGGTGATGCTCCATGATATCAAGGCTTGGTTCTGAGCATCATTGAGATTTGAGGGCTGCCAACCTAAATCCTGCATCATGTTGTTTTGAGGTGGGGTGGGAACAATGGATTTTGAAGTGGAAGGAGCATTAGGATAAAGGGTAGCACATGGATTAGCTAGAGTTATGTCTCTTTGTGCTTGATAAGGTGATCTATTCTCTCTAAAACATTGATAAGGAGGTTTTTGATCTTTGAAGGGCTAATAGGTGTTCTGATTTTTCTATTGATAGGGCCTACTTGACTGAAATTGTTACCTTTTTAGCTACACTATTTCATTCCCAAAATATTTTAACAAGCTTTTCAGCTCTCCTATCTCACTAGCTTAACTAGTAGGGGCTGAAATTTGAGCTTGAAGTTCTAGAATAAGAGCTAAGGATGGAATTTGAGGAACTTGAGGGGCTGGTATAGAACTTATTTTTTGAAATATAGGCATTGGAGGTCTTGAAGAAAGCTTACCAGCTTATATCAAACTATTTTTTCATTTATTTCAACCTCATAAGCACCTAACAAGGTAGTAACATCCATTGACTATATCATCACATTAATGTCAAAATTAAGAGCTTTCAAATAGTACAAAAATGCATATTCAGAGGATGGTCTAATAAAAATAGTTATCCTAGTCCATGTATTTTGGAATCTGAGGTTAAAAGTAGACATGAACTCATGAGGAGCTCTTGCTATTGTAGTTAACTATTCTACCAAAGAGAGATGATCAGATTTATCCTCAAATTGCTTGACCAAGGCTGCACCCAATTCATCCTAAGTGGACATGGAGTCAAGTGGTAGATTTATATACCACTACAATGCTTTTCCTTTGAAGGAGGTAGCCAACAATCTAATAACAACATTATCCTCAACAACATTATGGATTGAACAAATATTAGCAACATCTTGGATATGCTCAATACGGGTTATTTGATTTTCTCCTATGAATAATGATATAATGTTGAGGGTAGACACTAGAATGTAATCAAACTTGGCCAAATTCAATGGGCTACCTTTATTGAATGGAGTAAACACTTGATTCCTGATGGCCATTTGGATAGTGGGGATGGTAGTTCTTAGAACAATAGGTTGACCATGAGGCAAATATTGATTTTGAAGATATGGTTTTTCCCTCTTAAACCTTTGTCTCTTATATGATAAAAATTAAAAAGGAGTACCTTTAGTTGGTAACATTTGGCATGAAAGAGCTACCTAAATGATGATATAAACACTACAATAAGATGATATCTTCTTCTGCTTTAAACTTTTTCAAATCTATAAAAGATTTCTTTATCATCCCATCAGGCATGCCAAAAGTTGTTGTCAATCAGACTTACACCCCTGTGAAGGTAGTTTTAGGCATTAATAGTCTATTGAAACATGGAAATAATCTTAGAATGTGGGTGACCTAATTAGTGGATTGAATCTCTAGATTATAAGGGTTAATTCCCTTAGGTGTATCGATTAGGATCTTTATTCTACACTACAAACTACCTAGGAAAAGAGAGAAAGAAAACTTGAAAGAAAATCCTATCTAATGATGGTGATACACCTGAATGATTGGTTGATCCACTCAATTAGAGCTCTTAAAAACACTAATTTAGACAAGAGAAAGGCTACACTTTCAACTTTAATTGAATAATAAGCATAAGTATTTCATGAACAGGTTTGATTTAGTAACTAAAACTTGAGGGAAATGAAAGAATAGCCTTGATTAAAGGCACTAATTAGCAACTTGCATCCACTAAAATTCTAGAGAAAAAGACACTTAAACACAGAGCATGAATTGCATAATTTGACCAACTGGTAACTAGGTAAGAATCAAGGCTTGGCAAGGAAGAAAACTCTATCAAATATACAAATCAATGATAAAATACACTATACCAGATTGTTGGAAATTGAAAACAATAATCCTATTAATCTAAAAAAATGTTACAACTCAATATTTGGTAGAATTTTGTCTGGTTAAAAGAAGGATACATTTCAAGGCTAAAAAGCCAACTTATATAGAAAAATACACAACAACCAAAAGGTTGACATTAAAAATAGAAGAAAAATGAATAAATAATGTCCATAGATGAGTCTCTAGTTTGGTAACTATTCTTTGGTGGTTCCTTTACTAATCACAGATTGGGGGTAGGTATATTGTTAGTCACACCAAATGGGGATTGCATTACTAAGGATTTTAGAATTGAGTTCCATTTTACAAAAACATTACAGAGTATGATGTTTTATAACAAGTCTCAAAATGGAACTCTTCTTGAACTGTTAGAACATTTGAAAGGTTTCCCTTTGCATGAAATCAACAAGTAGATGTGGCACTTGAAAACTAGTCAACTCTATAAATAAATAATGGTAAACTCTATGTTTGAATTTAGAACTCCACTTGAACTATTGGAACATTGCAAGCTTGAGACAAATGAGTGCGTATGCATAAAATTTCTTGTTGAGCTCTCCAACATTAAACAACTTGATTCCTTCATGCAAACGAGTCTCCATTTTTAGAACTAGAAGTGTCATGTTAAAATGGTTACACTTGTATGTGTCTAATCCTATCCATGGATATTTGTATGCTTATTAACCTATTTATTGACTATTTATATCCTTTGCATTTTCTAGCTCTTCACTATGTGCATGTCCTATGTCTGTATTTGTCTTTTATCTCCTTAGAATTTTTCTTTAGATTATTTCACTCAAACATGGATTTGTGCAAATTTTTGTGGACAATTCCTTTAGCTTATTTTACTAGACCTTGCTATTAGAGTCAACTCTTTGCAATGGACAATTCTTGTTTAAAACTTCTGAAGGAATTCCTTCGAACAAAATATCTGAAGGAATTCTTTCACCTTTTTAAAATCATTTTCCTATAGAAATTATCTTTGCCATTATCTTTTTCTCAAGCTTCCATCTTTCTTTTGACCTTTTGTTTGCTTCAGAAAAAAATATGAAGGAAATGTTTCCTTTAGGCTCTTTTTCAAGGAGCTTCTTCCTTGTGATGTCTATCAAAGGAATTCCTTTAGACTTTTTGAAAAGTCCTTTATCATTGTCTCATGGATAAAATGTCCATGGGAATTGTTCCTTCTTTCTTTCTTTGGTCTTAAAATTTATTCTCTTGGAGAATTCCTTTAGACAAAAATTTTGAAGAAAATGTCCCTTTATTTATTCAAAGTGTCCCTTCAACTTAAAGAGAAGACCCTTCAGCTTTTCCATTTTTAACTTTCCTGAAGGGTTGTCACCCTTCAAGATTTTCGTATAGGACCTTCCTAAAGGGTACATACCATTTGATGTTTTTGAAATGGCTACTCCTTTAGACAAAATGTAGAGTCCTTCTTTGGCCTCCCAAAACCACCCTTTGGGAAAAATGAAATGGTGCCCCCTAAAAAGTCCTTTGGGATTTTTGACTCTCTTTCTCCTTAAAAAATGAAATGAACCTTTGGATTTCTTGTAAAGGATAATACCTTTGGAACACTAAAAAATGGACCTTTCAGCTTAAAACAACCTTTTGAGCTTCCCAAGTGACCCCTCAGAATTTTCAAAAGGTCCATCGACTTATTAAAAGTAACTTTCTTGAAGGGCACATACGCTCTAGGAATGCCTTTATGAAATTTGCCCTTCTTCCAAATTATAAAAATGCCTTCTTTGAAGGGAATATACCCTTAAATTTTTTTTCCAAATGTCTTTCTTGAAGGGTAGGTACCCTTTGATATTTTTCCTAGTGACCCTTCGAAAGAGTGAAATAGACCTTCGGATTTTGAAAATGGTCCTTGAACTTTTCTTTTAGACAATTCCTTCAAATAATTTATCTAAAGGAAAATGTTCCTTTCTACCCTCTACTTGTGAAATCCCAAAGTTTTCCATTTGTCCTCTTTTTAACTACTCTATCACTATAAACCTTCCTATGGGGAAAAATTGTCAACAAGTACAAGGTGTCTTGAGGAGCCTAGTTTAGACCCTGTGAGAAGTTATGCATAGTGAAGTTTGGTGAAGTAAGTAAGAATAATATTATGAGATATTTTTTGTCATTGTGTGATCATATAAGTAAATTATATATACTTTTATAAGTGTTTCAAGGTCATTTTTCAAGTTTCAAGTGCTTGAGAAACCTAGACATGACACTAGTCATGGCATGTAAAGTCCTTGTGAGAAGGTATGAGTATGGTGAATTGGTAATATGGATGCATATAGGCATGATAGGTTGTATTAAGTGATTTAAAATGTATTTGAGTAATTTTATCACTCATGATATTCTTAGGGTGAGCCTACAGGGGTGGGACCTTTAGACTAAGTTTGCATTTATACCACTTCTAGACCCTACCTGGCTTAATGAGGTATCATGATCTATTATAAAGGTATATGAAGGATGTATTATAGTTTTTAAGCATATATGAGGTTTATTTAGTATGTGAGAGTGGTGGAGAGTGCATGGAAAGGGGAATTAAGGTCAATTTTAAGGCATAATGTGGTTTGCAAGTCAAGGTCTATCCAAGCAAAGAGATAAAGAGAGTGTGGCCAAATGAGGGGTCATGATCAAATTTCAAGGTGTTTGAGATCATGTAAGTATTTTTAAGAGGTGAGGCATGTGTTTTTAAGTTTTTTCATGTAGTTTGAGATCAAGGTTTTCAATAAAAGGCACGAAAAATGGTTTTTATTTCTCTCAAGTGCACATAATGAAAGGTTCTCAACCTGAGAAGAATTTTCTTCTACTTATTAGATCATAAATTTTTTTCATGGGAACCTAAGATATTCATGGTATATGGGGAATGGTCCTATCTCAAAATTATAGGCATTAATTTTTGGATTGAGGTACTATGCTTTATAAATGATTGTTAAGAATGAAAACATGTTTAAACCCTCTTAAAACCCTAATAAGGACCTGATGTTGAACATGTTGATAAAAAGCAAAAAAAATGGATTGGTATGCTCAAGCAAGATATTATATGTTATATTAAACTCTCCCAGGAACCTCTAGGTGTGATTGAGTTTTTAAGTGTGTGAGTAGACCCTTCATGAAAGTGCTAATTTCTCAAAGATTTGTTGTAGCAGTCAGAGTTGACCAAGTCAAAGTATTCAAATGGATATAGGATGAATATTAATACTAATTTTATATGTCCATGAAGGTCTTTGGATATGTTATAATCCTTGAGGGTGATAAACCAATCATCCAATTTAGCTAATCACTATTAGGCCTAATGGTGCAATAGTGAAAAACCCAGACAATAGTGAGAAGATGATTAGGAATGTGTTATCATGATAGAATGATAAAAAAAAGTATATAGACATGTTTTTAAATAATTTTAATACATATTAATTTTTTATAGAAGTTTTTGAGGTCAGTGGTGAAAAATTTTCTCGTAATTTGACCTGTTTGGTTTAAATAAGATAATGAGATATAGGGTCATGAGATTAGTTATATTTTCCATTTAAATATATTATATTTATATATAATATTAATCTAATGATATAATAGGATCATATAAATTCATCACAAGTCATTTAAAATGCCTATATACGTGTTGGAGGTCTGAGTTATCATGATTGGTCTTTGAGGAAAACTATCAGTTCTAAGTGAACAAGTTACAAGAGTGTTTTTGAGTAATTTTTCCCTGTATGATGAAGTCTAATGAACTTGGTGAAGTTTTTGAGATATTTTAGGTTTTGTGTATGGGATTTATTATCATGGTTGTGTGGCTAAATAATGTTTTATCTTCATTTTTTTAAGATATACTTTTTATGTGTGTGTGAAGGCCTAATGTAAACAATACTAATGGTGTGCTTCAAGTGGTGGTTGGAGCTAGAAAGTATCATGGAACTAATATGATCTTAGTGGGGGTATATTTAAGTGGTATATGAAGTTTTCCTAATATGTTTAGATTTTTAAAATATTCTAAGGAGATCAAAGGGTAATGTGTACTAATGAAGGCCTAATTGAATTAGGTCTCTTTAAGGCCTAAAGGAGGTTTTGGTCTTTTAAGTTGTGGATGGCCTATTGTAATGATTGATTCATGTATGAAATTTGTTATAATACATATTTTAAGGTTAATATAAGTGTAAAATTGTGTATGGATGACCAAGAGGTGTGTGAGCTAGAGGATTGTATAAGAATAAGGCCTAATAGGCTAAATTAGTTAGTTAAAAAACTTGAGAGAGTATGCGAATGATATAACACATTATTGAGAAGAAGGAGATCTTGTAAAACATCAATGGAGTGTAGAGGATATATACTGAATATGTTAAAATGTGTCTACATATGAATATCAAGGTCATATGATCTAATCAATCTTTAAAAGACCTAATTGAGCAAAGAGGCCTAAAAGGTAGTTTGAGAGTGATAAGAGTGTGAATAGTTGAAGAGGTGGTCATCATTAGTTGGTTAAGAAACAAGGTTTTCTAAATGTGATCAAAAAAATTAGGTGGATAAGTTGGTGTTGATTCATCTAGGGGGTTGGTGCCTCCTTGTAAGTGGGTAATTACTAAATCCTAGTCAAGTGGGTGCTTGGCTAGTTGGGATTGGTGCTCCATATGAAGTTTGTGCTTCAATAAACTTGGTTTTTGTCTTATATGAATATAGTCCATTTACATATATTTTTTTTTTTATTCCCCTTTAGGGTTTACCATATATATGATGTGTTCTTATGTTTCAATCTTATGTGGATAGTGTTTATACTTTCTAGATATATATGTTTGCTTGAATGATTCATGATTGCTTAAGTGAACTTAAAAGAAAGTTTTTAAAGAATAATTCACCCCCTTTAGTCATTGTGCTTCCAAAACCTATAGACAATAGGGAGGTCTAGATTTGAATGGTAGAGCCGTGATTGATATTTGTCAAATTTACAAGACTAAGATGATATAAATATTCAATTTTAGTATCTAAATAACCACGTTAGCCTATACATCAGGAACCAATCATAAATATATCTCACAAAAAGAATAATAGGCCCCATATTATAATGGCCTATAGATAAAATATCATATGAATCATGCATTAAATATAGCCAAAGCACATAACCTAAGTCACACAGTGTGCCATGCTCTAACATAGAGCATCATAGATCTATAATTATAGGTTAACTCTCCCATTTGACTTATGAAAAATCACTTAAATTATCACAAGTAAAATAATGGACTTAAAAATATTTGGAATAATTGAAATATATACATCAAATAAATGTGAGCAACCCATGTGCATTATATCTCTATGATGTTGTATCCCTCATAGCTAAGGCCTTCCTATCTTTTACCAAATACAAGGTATTGCACATCACTAGTGTGCCCATAATAAGAAATCCAAAAATAACATGAAAATCCTCTATGGTTATTTATACCTTGAAATTATCCCCATCCACCACTCACAATAAGGTGTTAGTATATTTCTCCCATGCTCCTTAAAACATGGTGAATAACTCTATACTCAGGGCAATCTTATGCATCTCCATGATCTAAAAAAATCTAAGGATAGTTAGATGATATATATCTACTATAGATAACCTCTCTAGTATATTTGGTAACCATACCACATCTTATAATCTCTAGTCTTAGATGCCTTTATAAAATTCCAAATAATAGAGTGAAAATCAAATCTTTATTCATAAATTGAATCAAAAAAAGTAAAATTAACATTTTTTTCAAATTAATTAATTCATTGGATATACACCTTACTACATCATCCATCCCATTTTTTAGACTAAATAAATGATGTACATCAATACATTATCCATCTATCACATAACACTACATTGACCTTGATCTATGGGATCATCCTTCTACCTCTACCATATCAGATCATCTATATGCCATTAAATGTCCACAAAATAGTTTATACACCATAAACCACTCTTTAAACTACATCAGACAACCTATATTTTAATTTCATCATCTATGACATATGCCATCATCCACCTTAAAATTTCCCTAATATATCATCCATGCTCAATGACATTAGTAAAAATTGGTTCAACTTCGTCAACCACTTTAGATGGAAATGACCGACTTTAATCATCATTATTTATATAATATATCAACCTAGATGATTTTTCCATAGGACATAATAAATGCCGTTGATCTATATTTTGAATTTTCATCTTCTAATTATTACCCATTATATTTTTCACTCTCAACCTATGCTTTTTGGGGCAAATTTCACTACAAGGATTCACCTTGACACCTAATTCTCTTAATCTAATTCATTTTAATATAAAATGATTTATCAATTAATACACCTTGTACTAATACCATGCTATTGTAAGAAATAATATGTCTACCTCCTCATGCCGGGATATCATCTCTAAATTTACTAAATTTAGACATGACTCTAGTTTCTAAAAATAACAAATGTGTAAATGAATAGTTATTTACCTTTTTATAGTATTATTTTTGAAAATTTCAACCTTAAATATTTACTAAAATTCTATATTTTATTCATTTTTTTTTCTATAAGTCCTTTTCACAAACCAAAATAAGCTTTAGAATCTTAGTAAGATTGAATTTTTTTCTAGTACCAATAGAATTTATATTTTTTGTTTTGAATTTTATCTTATGTTTTTAGATCTGCCTCTTGCTCCACACACTAGGCACCTCTCATAATCTACTACACATGTAACTTATGATGAAAAACAATAAGGTAAGTGAAGGTACATATTTACAACTTATTTACATTCATTTATTTTCCACTTGTTATTACATTTTGAATTAGTTCAATTATTTTGTTACTATGTTCTTTTCCAAAACACCATCCCATGTTACACTCTAGTGACACATGATGAACTTTAGGTGGGGAATATGTATACACATAATATTTTTGAACTTTATTATTTACTGACACTTTCTATATTGTAATAATCTATTTAGTTTCAATCTACCTAAGTACATGCCTTAGAGGGTGTATCAAGAAAGGTGTGGATAGGTTGTTGTTACTTTGAAAGAGATATTATGACCTATGTTTTAGTCCTACATATAATCTATCTCTCTCAAAATTTGATACCCTAAGATACCTACCTCCATCTTACATCCTCTAACTATATAAAGAGCCTAGCCATAATTTTTTACTATATCATCCCATTTAATGTAGTCTTATCTATCATCCATCCCTTCCCAACTACATCGATAGAATTGATGTAGTTCTAAATGTTACAACTTAGATTTCATAACTAACTTATCCTAGATAACCTAGATCAAGGTTAGATGACCCATTTATAACTAAATCAAGTTGGTAGATATCATCAACTTAATATTTGGAAGGGACTAGTTTCATTCACCACTATAAATACAAGTTACCATTTCATTCCAATAGAGATAAACATTAATTTTCACATTGTTATTACTCACACTTCTACCCTAACTCTACATTTGGAAGAGTTATTGCTTAAATATTATTTTGAAGGAAAGCTTATCTTATAGAGTCTTGGATGCAATATGAAGAGTCAATTTAGTTTAGTGATTGATTCAACCTTTAAGATCATTACAACCACAATAATCTCTTGAAAAAAACCATTGGCTAAGGGGAGATTGAGGATCAACAAGTATTGTTCAAGGTAAGTATATTTTGACCCTAGCTGTTTCATTTTATAGATAGAAGTTACATAATTTCTTGGTTAATGAATGTGTGTGTGTGTGTGTGTGTGTGTGTGTGTGTGTGTGTGTGTGTGTGTGTGTGTGTGTGTGTGTGTGTGTGTGTGTGTGTGTGTGTGTGTGTGTGTGTGTGTGTGTGTGTGTGTGTGTGTGTGTGTGTGTGTGTGTGTGTGTGTGTGTGTGTGTGTGTGTGTGTGTGTGTGTGTGTGTGTGTGTGTGTGTGTGTGTGTGTGTGTGTGTGTGTGTGTGTGTGTGTGTGTGTGTGTGTGTGTGTGTGTGTGTGTGTGTGTCTTTGTTTAAACTTTCTCTACACTTATCCTTATTATGACTATAAGATTATTTAAACTTTCCACTTATTCACCATAGATAACATAGGTCCCCATTTGCCTATCATGGTTCCTTAACCATTTGGATATGTTTCTAACCCTTCCCCTTATTTACATTTCTCTATTGTGATAGTAGATTACTTACAAAAAGAGTCCTAGTTAGAGTTATTTCATGGTGTTGATTACCTAGAGGCTTTAGAACCCTTTATCTTGACATTGTAATGTAAGTGTTCTTATTGATAGGTTTTCAGATCTATTTATTCATAACTTGATTCATTAAATATCAATGGAAACTCTTTGATTTACCTTCTCTGAGTCCAAATATTTAAATATGATAGTTTTAGGTCAATCCTAGTTTATTACATACATATCCATTGTCTATAAGTACCCTTTTTACTTTATGTTTAGTGATTATTCCTCAATTTATAAGGGTAGGTTATGGGATGGACCAATGGAAATTATCCTTGTTTTGATGAAGGTAAGTTGGTGACTCAAGGACAAGTGACCAATTAGTGCTTAAAATTAAGATGGATCAATATCAGTGGGGACCCTTGACTCTTGAAGTGTTTTATATACGATGTCTTAATGAATAGTAAATGTTTTGAGAATGTCCAAAATATAAATATGGGAAGGTGTTTTCTTAATATTTTCAATAAGACCATGTTTTCATTTAGGGGTAGGCAAAGGAGGCTTTTGGATAGTGATTTTGGCTTGTTCAGTTGTAACAACATGATTTAGGGCTTTAACTTTGAAGGTGGTAATATGATTGTCTACATATTTTATGTACCTAATAATTGCATCATATGAATGAGGGGATTTTTTAGAATTTACTTTATTTGTTTGATTTTGATCATGAATAAGTTGTGAATAAGGTTGACCATGTTTTTGAAAGGAATCTTGATATATCCCTATTTTTTTATTTTTCAATGTAGATGCACTTCCTTCTACTTCTATATCTCCATGATCGATCAAATCTTGGACATAGTTATTTAATTTCATGTATTTGTTGGTGGAATACCATTTGATTTTATAAAAATCATAATACTCATTTTATTTATACCAAGTGGGTTTCGGTTAGTTTTCATTAAAGGGTTTGGTTTTATTTATACCAATGGGTTTGCTAGAAGTGGCTTAGTCTTGGTTTGAAAGGGTTTGGTCCTTCCTACTTATGATACGTCTTAGATTTTTAGGTTTAAAGTTAGAAGGTAGTTTGGCTCCTTTTTTTATGAGTTGTATAAGGATGTCATCCTTTTTCTCAAATAGATATTGGTCAACTTGGGCATAAACTTGTCTAGATTTATACACATCATTGGCTTCATTATTATACTCACTTTGATTGGCAAGGCTATCATTATCATCATCATGGATGTGTCTTTGATGATAGTGGTCTTCTTAGTTATAATTTTAATTAAAATGGAATGGGTTTCTACCAAAAGGGTTTTCCATGTTAGTTTCTTGATTTAAATTTAATTGAAACCTCATTTGAGGTGCTATAATATAGGTTTGAGTTTGTTTTAAGTGGGTTTGGTTTGTATTGATTTGGTTTTATACTAGTTTCAAAAAAAATCAAGGTGGGGGGGGATAAGTATACACACATACAATGAAAAGCCTATGTAAATCAAGTGGGAGTTTTACCGAATAGTGTCCCACAAATAATACCTTAAAGGGTACATTATGGGTGATATGGGGGAATGTGTTTTTTATAGAACCACTATGTGATTATGGATGAATGGTTTTTATGCTATGTTTGAACATGTTTATATTGGGAAGTCTTCATTAAAATTTGAAATACATGAGGCCCAATTTCATGAGACAAGGGTGTCATCTAAAATTTGGGTATTGGTGGTCAAATGCACCTCACATCACTTGATGGTCAATCAAGCTTAATCATTGAAGATGTCCACATCAAGGAATTTTTAGAGTCTAATATATTAAAATTTTTGGTTAACACTTAGTGATGAAATCCAATTTGTTACAACCCATATGAAAATAAAAGAAAATGTTGACACTGTTTATGATTTCTAGGATCACTTTTTATCATGAGAAAATAACATACATAGTTGACTTGGGAGACAAAAGCAAGTAATTTATTTATTATTTTCAAGATTACCCTTTGACATAAGAAAAGATCATATGTGAACTTAATTACACAAAAAGTACAAAAAATACAAATGTAAACAAATAAATTAATTTCCCTTAAAATTTAACAATTAAGTGTTTTGAATTCAAGTCTTTGACAAGTGGGGATATAAAAACATATATTATTAGTTTTAAATTCATCTCCACCAAATTATTTCCTACATGTTAGAAAAACCTAAAAAAAAACTAAAAAATGGAAAATTTAAAACACAAGATGCAAATGTTGTTTGTTATAGTAGAAACATCAATAAATAGTGCAAAAATGTTGATTAACAATACATAAATATTGATTGAAATATCATAAACATTTATTTTTAAAATGAATTAGTAAAATACAAATTCATTGCCTAATACAAAAATTTCAATTAACAGAATTAAAATATTAATGAACATAGTGAAAACATTGATTACCATGATAAAAACATCAATTGCTAGTATAGAAATGTCTAAACTTAGTACAATTTTTTTGATGCACAGTAGAATAGAAAAATTGATGAACAAAGAAGAAATGTCAATTATCATTGAAAAAATGTTGATTAATAATGTTGATCAGAAAAAATCATTGCACATAGATAAAAATGCTAAAGTGTTGTACGAAAACCTTGTTCTAAAGAAAAAAATGCTAAAACATAGAGCATAAATGTTAGTTCATGGAAAATGACAATGGAGGAAAAAGAATGACAAAAATGGTTAGGAATTTAAGGTAAAAAATTAACAACCTAAATATAAATTATCCTAAAACTTTTGAAGTAATAAATTTAGTTAGTAATCTTCTTCAAAATGAGTTAAAAATCATGAGAAATAGAAAGGGAACATGTCCCACATGACAAAATGTAATATCAAAAGATTCAAAACTTGAACATAAACTTAGAGTAATCTAAACTTCTCTAAAATTAACATACCCTCTAATTGAGTAAATAAAAGAGACAAACAAATGTACCTTCACTTATCAAACATAAAAAATTATCCTTTGTTGATGCAGACTAACTCAAGATCGATCAATTTGTGTTGCTCAAAATATTTTTAAACAAGAATTTCAACATCATGTACTTTTGATTATTTTATTTATTTATTTCTTTAGATTTTCAAACTTAAAAAGCACATATCTCATAATCCTTAAAATGTAATAAGAAGGGTGAAATTTAAATATTTTTTGAGGGAGAAATGGATGGTTGGGATAAATTTGGATTTATGTGTAATATTTGATTTTAGACATATGTGATTTGGTATATGGGTCAAATGCATTCAATGAGGAAGTTGACTGATTAATGATTTGGCTAAATGGTTAATGAATTGGTTAACTAGTTAATGAGGGGGTTGAATGACTTAATGAGAGGGTTGAATGAAATTTTTAATGGTTTGAATGATTTAGTTAATAGTTTGAATGAGTTTTTTAATGATTAATGAGGAGGTTAACTATTTTATTTGTTTGTTTGTTTATTTTTTTGTGAATTTTGTGTTCTTTCAATTAGTTTAGTGATTAATTAATTAACTAATAGTGGTTAATCAATTAAATAATCATGAAATGATATTAGTGGGTTTTACATATAGTCATGGTGATGTTTTAATTGTTTTTCATGGTGACATTAAGGGTGTTCAATGTCAAGACAAAATAATTAGAATTGGTGATGGATTGAGTGATGATAAATTAGTAATGAATGTAGGGTGGTGGAATTAGGGTGTCTACAATGACAATAGATCATAATGTAGAATGAAAATTTGAGAAATTGGATTTTAATTATGCAAATTATATCAAAAATTCCCAAATCTACAATCTACCATTAAAATTTAAAACTATTAGATTAAAATACAATAAAATAAATCATTCAACACAACATTCTAACCTACAACTAAATGTTCCCAATCAAGATTCACACAAAAAGAAGATTAAGGATTAATAGATGAAGATTGCTCACAAGTAGACTCAAATTTATAACATGATGTTGACTTGATCAAAGGCTTGGATTTTTATGGATTAGTTTGATTCAAGATTAGGATGATAAAATGCAAGCTCATAAATTTTCTAGTTATTTATGAATAAATGGAGATCATGTGTTTAAATAGGTAACGGATGGATGATTAAAAAGGAATTAAAAATTCCTTGGAAGCCTCTAGATTTAGAGGCTTATAGAGAGGATGGAGAGAATAGAAGAGGATTCTAGAATTGCATAATTCTAGAATCTATTAAGGGCTAAGGAATATTAGTATGTGGTTAGATAGGAGATAAGGGATTAGGGATGTAAGAGAGCTTATGAATAGGCTAGGGTAGGTGGAATTGGAATTTAAAATTCCAATATAATAGACAAGTGGGATTATTTAGTAAATAATAAGGGAATTAAGTTAATTAATTGATTTATGAGTTAGTAATGAGGTTAGTGGAAGAGGAATAATCAAAGGGACTATTAGATAAATTATTAGAATGGGTGATACTAGGAATAAATTAGAGGGGATGAATAAGATTAGACAAGATAAGAGAGATTAGTGTTAACTAATATTATTATTAGTGATGATAAATAAAATGGGAAAATTTAGATGTATACATTTTCACCCTCTTTGAAAGAGCATTTTGAGTGGTTGAAGTGAAGGATTAATGGTATTTCAAAAAAAAAAACATTTTTATGGATGAATGTTAGTACATGATGTTAGTGGATATGATGCCCCATCGAGGGGACATGCAAGGAGGAAGGAACTAGATGGCCACTCCAAAAGAATAAACAAGGGGTAGGATGTGATAAAGAGATCAAGGGATAGGATACAATATGTGAGATAGATGATTAAGAAGATGAAATCAACTTGAGTAGTAAGTTACAAATGGATGATTCCCCTAGAAAAGACATATACACAGGGAGTGGAAATGACTATATCATAGTTGTTGACACATCCCAAGGGGGAATCAATGATAACATCATGATGATAAGATAAAAAGACACAATATTTAAGAGTATCCTAAGTAAGGAAAAATGCAAGGGAGAGATGTAGGCTAGGATAAGATAATGATTTGATAAGAATAATGATGATTTTAGCTCAAAGCTAAGGTCATAAGGATTATTAGATAGAAAAATTGATATGATCGAGTGACCAAAAGATGAAATGGATAATAAATGGTGGTTGATCTATCTTTGGGAAGTAAGAAGTGGCTAAGTTATACCTACATAATATAAAAATACCTCAATATGATTTAGTTATGACTAGATGATAGATGACAAGATAGACTAGAGGATGTGACTTAGATTTTAGACATGAAGATAAAAGGATAATGAGAAGTGATTGGACACTAGAGGAGTGGACTTGGATGATCAAATGATATGTTAGATGCTATGACAACATGGTAAAATGATGAGTGTGTCTATTATTAATCCATAATTATTGTAATAAGGCTCATCATAGTCTAAGCAATTTGATGTAAATATAACACTTGGTAGTATGCCTTATGATACAAGTATGACCAAGAGGACATTAAGCCAAAGTGATTGATTGTAAAAGGGGAAAATAGTGATCTCCACATCATATAAGGTACATAAAAGAATCATTTTACTTTTGGTACGATCATAACATACTCTTTCAATACCCAATAGACAAAAAGATACATGACACAAGACTATAGACAAATAAACAAAACATAATACAATCATATATATAAATGATAAAAGACATACAAATAAGCCAAACAACATAGAACATACAAGTAACATAGATAACTATCTACATAGAGATGCATTATGATTAGTGTCTTATCTATTGTCTTGATGAGAGTTGATAGGATGATCAATCAAGTGATGAGTTAGATTAGGATGGCCATGATGATCATGATGTGAAGTGAAAGTGGATTAAGGATATGGGTTTGGATAGGGGTATAGATTTGGTGTAGATTAGGGATATAATGTAGGGGCTAGTTGACTCAAGGATTGACCATGTTGTGATCTTAGATGAGAAACTTATGACTCATCACGCTCGATTATAGACTATATTTGCCCCATTTTGGAATAAGGGATGAAAGACAAGAGTGTGATCTCTATGACTAGGTTATGAAAGATGAAGGGAATGGAGATGGATGCAAATGGGGGACAAGACATCTTGAATTTTTTTGGATTTTTCCATATTTTATGATTTTGAGGGGTTTTTTGACATATTTCAATTTTTAGGTCTTTTTTAGAATATGTATGTACACTATAAAAAAGGAGGTTAAAATCAAAGAGAACACCAATCCTAGCAACCAAGATAAAGATGGATGAAATAATGGATGGGATGATAAAAAGATGAGGGTGATGTGAAAAAGGGGATGAGGATGATGGAAGAGTGGACTGGGGATTACCAATGACCACATCATGAAGGAATCAAATATCTAGTTACCAAGTGTCTATTTGAGGATATGTAAAGATGATTCTAGGATACTTCTCAAGACATATTCCATCCCTGTATGAAGGTCAAGACTAGAAGAAAGGGTGTACATAATAGTATGTGAGATGGTAGATGATGGGTAGGAGTAATGGACTGGGGGATATGAAATACAGAGATAATATGGATGAGAAATTATGTGGATGAAATGGATTTACCACTAAATGTTGAGGTACAATGCATGTAATAGATTATTTTACCATGTTGTCAAAAACTAGTTTTCATCATGGTACTTTCCCAAGGCGTCAGAAGATTATTTTCACCATTAGACAAATGATTTTTTTAATTTTTAACTAATTTTGTTTGAATTTTTAGCATCTTAATTTATTGGATATGAGTGCAAGATGTAGGAATGTTGATAATTTTTAGATCTTCAACTAACACTTATTCTAAAGATGCATGATGCTAAGATCATATTTTTGATGCTAGATTCACTGATATCCTTGTGACCTTTATTGATTATTGATTTATCATCTTACATACATCTCTATTAGGTGTCTTTATAACCCATACAAGAGATTATCCTTCTTGAGAAAGTGATGTATGGTATAGATGGGATTATGTCTTGATTTTGATGGTGGGGTATAAGATGTAGATGAGTGATATAATTATGATGGACATTGTAACTAGAAGGGGAACAAAAATGGGGTTTAATAGTTTCATAAAATATTGGATATGGTGGAGGGGATATTTTTTATTTGTGATATGAGATTAAGAGATCCAAGACCTAATTTTCTTGCTCTTTGATCCAAACATTAAGAGGATTGTCAGACATATTATCATTACTTTTGAAAGATATTTGATTTGTTAATATTTTACATAGATTTTGATTTCCCCCTATTGCCTAATTTTGGACTTCACCAAATGTATTTGAATTTAGACTTGATAGATGATGATTATTTTAACTTTGATAATCCCCTAGCATCTCACAGATATTTATACTCTAGGATGACATTTATTGACTTGGATGATTATAAACTTCTTCTCGACTTTGATTGATTACATTTGGATCATAACTAACTGGATTTTTTGACTTGATTAACTTATTATGGGCTTAAAATCATTGTACATATGACACATGAGATTGCCTATTATGAGGAATCTAACAATGCATGTTCATGTTTCTCCCATTTAGGGAGTGTGATGGAGGGATTGATAAAAAGAGGGGGATGATTTGGGATGTGTGGTGAAAAAGGTGGATTAAGGGGATGATGGGTAGCATAGTACTCATAAGATCTACTAAGAAACCTAGCCTTAGTGCCAAAGAAATCATCTTCAGGAATCTCAAAAGGATCACCAAGACTCTTTGTATAATTAGTATCTAAAATTGATTCATATCTACCTTGATGATATTTGATTGATAAAGCATCCAAGAATTGTGTTATAATTTCATCATCCTAGGATAGACCTAGAGTCATTCCTTTTGACTGGTTGACATTTGAATAAGAGATGTCCTTAAAGAGATAGGTGAAAGCATGACTTTTGTTATCTATAAGGGATGATGATTTTGACATGGATTTTGATTCATACGCTAGTGTCAAACATGATCTTAACCATTTTGATTCTAACTCTGATAAGGATTTTAATGAGGTGATGTCATTGGTAAATCATTATGTATTATCCATAAAGAGGGCCTTTTGTATAACATCATTGTCTACAAGTAAATTTCCCACTTTGGGTTTGTGAGTGGATGCTTTAGGATTAATGGATTTATGAAAATGGGGGATTTGATGTGGATAGGATATAGGGATGGTTTGTTTGGGGATAGTTTTGGTATGGTAAGGATTGATTTCATGACTTAGGTTGAGGAGGCAAGAATCTTAATCATGGTTAGGAAAGGAATCTTGGCATACCCATTTTTGCACACTCTTAAGTGTGGATGTATTAGATTCTCCCTTAATTTTAATTTTGCCATTATCAAATAATTTTTAGATATATTATCTAAAAGGGTGACATCTATTAATAGAATTCTCAAGGTATTTGTGGTAAATACATTTTTTTTATCGATACCATGAGGGTGTATGTTTGGACAATTCTAAGGGTTTTATTTTTGGGTGACCAATCATGCTTATGCCTATCAAATTCCAAAATAGGATTTACATGGATATTGGGAGAGGGGTATATGGTTGTCTATGGTTTTGGATGTGGAAGTGCTGGATTTAGGAGGGAAATCATGTCATGGTAATGTTATAATATTGGGAGATGATGAGGTTGACAAGCTTCCCTTTGCTAGTAAGATGGGAGTTTTGTGATGGACTATCATTGGTAAATGGAGGATTTAATTATGGATAGGTATAAACTAGGAGTAAGGTTAGATAAATGGGGTTAAGACATTATTAGGCACTAATATAAAGGATCTATAAGAATATTGCATCCTTATTAGCAATAATATAGTTATTAAATAAGGTAATCCTTGGACTAAGAAGGTCGTGACTATCACTAAGACTAGTGGATGGTGGATTGGAATGGGTATAGTTATCATGATAATTGGATGGGGATTAGGGTTAATGAGGCACTTATTTTTTAGGTAAATTTAGGCTTAGGGGTTTAAAATCATTGGGAAAGAAGGCCCCCATCTCTAATAGTCATAAAAGGCACTTGTCCTTATTGGCAAATATATATTCATTAAATAGGGCAATCTTATCACTTGTATAGTGAGGGATGTCATGGATATGGTTATGATGAATGTATAATTGGGTTGAAAAACATGTGATAACATGTGGGATAGGTGTAGATGGGGATCATTGATGGGGAAGGACATGGGACATTGGTTTAGGCTTGATGAAATCAAGGTCTATAGGTAGGCACCCATTTCTATGGATCACAAAAAGATCTCATTATTTTTTGAAAATAGGTATTATTCTACAAGAATTGAGTCTAAATCCATTTAAGTGGATGATGGATGAAAGGTAGATAAATCACAAAGGGGGCTGGTGTGAAGGTAGATTGAGGATTGGCTAAAAATATTTGCCTTAAACAAAGTGAGTCTGGATGATTGAGCTAGTATGATAGGTGATAGTGAGGACAAGATAGATTAGGATTAGATTTAAAACTAATAGTATGATATATGCTCAAAATCTATCGATAATTCATAGTTTTCAAACTCGTAATAAGATTGGGGATTCAACTAGTATAAGGAATTAAAACTAGTAAGATAATGATTAGATGGGTGCTAGTTATAAATAGGCAAGATGAATAGATTAAAGATGACTATATTGATAATGATTTATGCTAGATTGAAAATGATAAATTCATAGGTTATTAATGGATTAAGATATAAGACTAGGATCATATTTAAAATTGATAGTATGATAGGTGCTCATAATCTATCGATAATTCCTAGTTTTCAAACTAGCAATAATATTGGGGATTCAACTAGTACAAGGATTTAAAACTAGTAAGATGATGATTAGATGGGTGCTATTTATAAATAGGAAATATAAATAGATTAAAGACAACTATATTTATGATGATTGTATGATAGATTGAAAATGGTAAAGTCATAGGTTGTTAATGGGGTATTGACTAAGTGTGAAATCTGATAAAGTGACAGGTGATAGATAAATGATAATGGACTAGAGTGACAAGATCAAAGGGACTAGCTCAAGATTGAGACCAATTCACTCAAAATGGGATAGGATAAAATATTATGTTATGGAGGCATCAAAGATGATGGGATTTGAGGATGGTGATGCAATGATGATTAAGAGTAAGATTAATAATGTGGGTATGGTTTGGATAAGTGTGTGACCTAAAAGACAACTAGATGTGTTATGGGATAAAAAGGTAAGACCAAGTAGGATGGGATTTATCTTGATAGGGTAAGAGTAGATGAGGATGAAGGATAATGACAAGATAAGGATGGGGTGATAAAGAAATAAAATGGTATCAAGACACAACTAAATTAAAATATGTCTAATATGGAATGATAAGACATACAAGATAGACAAGATTATACATGATCAAAAGATATGATAAGGACATTCAAAAAGACTAAGAATATACAAGATAGACAATAAAGATATATAATATGATGAGATATAAATCCTAGATAACCATTTATAGGTTTGGGTAAAAGGCTGACTTGGATCACAAATAACACTGGTCTAACACAACACTCAACAAGTCAAGCAAACCATAAACATATCACTAGTAAACTGATTTGGGAGTGTAAATCGATGATTAAACCGTCTAATGACTTAATGGGTAAGGTTTTAGGCTGATGATCCATTACATAATATAAAAAACCCTCTCAACCTTGTCTACATATATATGTCACTTGGGAGTTGATACTGACTTTGGCATCAAGTCACCTATTATGATCGATGGTCTTATGCTAGGCTATATAAGTTCATTAGGGGCATCCCTGACATAAACTAGGTATGTGGGGTCCAAATCCATGTAGGGTGACATCTAATGTTTGGATTAGAGAATTAACTCTTTTCATTCATGGAAGACATATATGGCGTCAACTTCTTAGCCTAAGGGCAACTATCCCATAACATTGAGTGTGGATTAATGCATGGTGGTGAAATCCATGGTCACTATCCCCCTGAGACTATGGAAAGTGCATGGGTATGAATTCCACATCATATTTCCCATGAAAAAAGAAACATGGGAGGGTTTGTTAGTGATTTTTTATCCTTATAGACTCACCACTAGGACATAGGGAGAAGAGCATACATCACTGTAGCCCTTGGGTGACACACAAGTAGACAGAAATATTTATTAACTAATTAATTAAGTGTGATATATAAAATATATATAATTTATTTTTCAAAAATGCCAAAATATTTGATAGGTAACCCAAAAATAAAGTGATTAGTAGTTTCAATTAGAAATATTTGAAGGGAAACCTATAAGACAAGATGTTAACAAGCCAAAATTGCCACTATATTCACCCATGTAATAAACAAAATGTTAGTCTAATAAGAATTAATAAAAAAACAAAAAAAAATGTGATTTTTTAATATAATTTTTTTGGATGAGGAGCCATGATGTGGGATATAGGGGTGGCACCCCTAACAGGGTTAAGGGGTAGTGCCCCTTACAAGGTCAAGGATAAATTCCCCTTGTAAAGTCTAGGGGAAAATCCCTAGTGAACTCCTTATTGTGGTACAAGGTGAGTTTAAGGGGTAACACCCCCGATGCTAAATTTAATTTGGGACTTGTGGGATGATTATAATGACTCAAAATTTATTAAAAATTATCTTAAAAAATGCACTCAAAAGAGACAAATTAAAGGCAAAATAAAGAGAGAAATCACAACTAGATTAATAAAAATCATAGATACACAATTAGTTAAATAAAAAATAGCTTCCATATAAGAAATACCATAATTTATAGGTCAAAATTATAACTTAAGATATGTAGTTTTCAGATGGCTAGGCTTATAGTGACCATGTGATTAGACAAAACTGCTTGAGGCTAGTGCAATACCATAAAAGGAAAAGTCAATACTACATCTTTGAGCTATGTGGTTTTACACACAGTCAACAAAATATGACTATGTGATTAAACAAAAGTACTTATGGTCTATGAAAGACCACAACTTGAACTTAATACTACAAATTACAAGATGCAATTTTACTATTTATAAAAAAGACAATAATTTCTAAGGTAGAAAGACAGTAACTTCTAAGACATAATAAAGATTTTTATAGAATTCCCAAAATTTTTAAAAATGACAAAAATAATTCAAAAATGATAAAACATCTACAAGAATCTAAAAAAATGAAATATTTATAAAACAAGTCTAGTGAATGTAATGTTGAATGTTTTAATTCAAAATTGAGTATGAAAGTTCAATATCAACTTTCAGAATCAATAATGCATTTTAGGAAATGCAGTGTTAAAAAAGTTAGAATTTTGATAATATATATAGAATATAAAGATACTAGGACTAATTATTAATACAAAAAGATTATATTATCTATAGAGAGTTAAGTGTTTATAACTTTTATTATAAAATAATATGACAATAACTATTATCTATCTCTCTACAAAACTGACCTACAACCTGGAAAACTACACTTTAGATTCAAAATCACCTTTGTAAATAGATGGTATTGCATCAGATAGTTACAAGAGCATTTTTAGGAATGTTTTTTGTTTTCCAATTATAACCTTCCCTTAATTTTAAGTAGAACACAACCAAAAATAGATAATGAAATCGTTAGAAAGAAAAATCCATAGGCTTAAGTTAGTAGTTTTTTGTCTACATCAAAACCACCTATTATAAAATCAAAACCATATGTGGGACTCAAAAATACCTCTAATGACAAGTGATATTGTAAAGGGTAGTTGAAAAGGATGATTTTAGAGATACTGAGATGGTCTAAATAGAGTCCCTTCTTCCCTACAAGCAGATAATAACCCAACAAAGGCAACATGATTGTCAAATAGTAAAATGACAAGATTAGGTTAGTGATTTTATGTTTAAATAAAATCCACATTTCATGAAGGAAAAAATTCATCTATGAGTCAAAAATACATTTATTGATAGTTTATCTTTTCAAAAAGACTGAAAACTACCAATTTTTTTTTGACAGTTAGTAGTTAGTCAAACTACATTTGGGGTCTGCAAAAATGCCTCTGCAAAACCAACTTTTTTAGAGAAATATCTCCTTTTGCTTGGAGGATGATAATTTTGAAAATTTGAGCTCAATTTACTTCAATTTGACCTACAAGCTTCACTAACACACTTAAACCACAAGAGGTCAGTTTAAGAGGAAGGATCCCACTATGGTCACCAAAATGTAGGATGAAAATTTGAGCAATTGGATTTTGATTATGCAAATTAGATCTAAAATGTAAAAATATACATTATACCATTAAAATAAAGAACCATTAGATTAAAATTCAACAAAATAAATCATTCAACATAGAATTATAACCTAAAGCTAAATGTTCCCAATCAAGATTTAAATAAAAAGAATACTAAGGATTAATAGATGAATATGGCTCACAAGTAGACTCAGATTTACAACATGATGTTGACTTGATCAAAGGACTTGGATTTGCATAGATTAGTTTGATTCAATATTAGGATGATAACATAGATGTTCATAGAGTTTCTAGTTAGTTCTAAATAGAGGGAGATGGTGTGTTTAAGTAGGTAATGGAGGGAGGATTAAAAAAGAATTAAAAAAATCCTTGGAAGCCTATAGATTTAAAGGCTTCTAGAGAGGATGGAGAGAATATAATAGAATTTTAAGATTTGAGAAATCTATAATCCATTAGGGTATAATCAATATTAGTATGTGGTTAGATAGGTGATTAGTGTTTAGGGATGTAGGAGATCCTAGGAATAGGCTAGGATAGTTGGGATTGGAATTTAAAATTCCAATATAATGTACAAGTGGGATTAGTTAGTGGATAATAAGGGAATTAAGTGAATCAATTGATTTTTGAGGTAGGAATAAGGTTAGTGGATAAGGAATAATGAAGGGGGATGTTAGATAAATGACTAGAAGGGGTGATATTAGGATGTGATTAGAGGGGATAAATAAGATTAGATGAGATAAGCAAAATTAATGTTGACTAATAGTAGTATTAGTGATGATAAATGAAGTGATTAAATTTAGATGTATACACATAATATACATGTCAAATTTAGAGAAACAATAGTAACTTACAATGATAAGAGAAAAATTCAACATAGTCACATAATATGATTAATAACATGCCATAATACTGGAAATAAATGACTTAGCCACTTTTAAGGGACAATCTCCAACACCTTGAAATAAGAACAAAATTTATAATATGATGATACAATACAAACCATTACCTTATATATATACCCTACTTAGGCTATGGATACTCCATAGGCTAACACTATTACCAATATTAATTTATATGAATAATCATGTGACTAAGTGAAAGGTTATGTTAGCCACAAGTTAGCCACATGTATTGCAATACATTCTAATATCTAAGGGTATAGTAAACACCACAAACACTTGATCACGTACACTAAATTTAAGATCAAGACTCAAAAAAATAAATAAAGATGACTTCTTATATTTGAAATCATATTAACTCCATAAAATAAATGACACTCATTGACACATGTAAATAAAGAACAATTTTAGACCTAAAAAAGTCTCAAGAAGTTCATAGGTAACTTGTTTACAATATTACACTTATTAAAACAAAATTCCCAAAACACCACAAACAATGCAAACTAAAAGATAATAGAGGGATTTGAATTATTTCAAAATACGCTTATAGTTGCAACAACATCTTAGAATAAATCATAAATGAATATTAATGGAATACTATTCACTTATTTGTACAAAATATTGCAATGAAAATTATAAAATCCCACTAATCAAATAGTTTAGATCTATACATGCGAATGAATAATTTAGAACAACTATTTTACCACTTGAATAACATAAAAATATCTTGATACATTAATGGTTTCATACTATGTACTATTATATATAAAATAATATCCCATGTCAGAGATAACAAAGAATGTATGGCTTTATATAATAGAAAACTCATGTAAGATATGCTATTATGACAACTCAAATTTATCACAAACAAAATGGGAAAAAATCTAATAAAATTTTGGTTATATTTCTAAGAAAGGCACCTTGTTATCCATTGGAAAACATTCAACATCATTCATGAAATATTATATAGATTGAAGTCTAATATACATCCTACATGATTACAATAGATATTGTGATTGATACTATGAATAACCTCAATATTTACATAGATATTTCATAATTCATCTAAGAAAATCACCTAAAAAATTATAAGAAATAATTAATATATTATAAAATTTAAATAGGAAATTGTGCAACATGGAAAAAATCTAAAAGAAAACCACAAGACTTAGTACATGGATTTTTTACAATCTCACTATAATCCCTACTATATGTTGGGCTATTGATTGATTTTTGTTTCCTAGTCTTATGTGTATTAAGACATTTATGATCTCTACTATTCTTTAAGAGTGTTCTTCATAACCTGAGGCAATTGCAAGGCCCCATTTCTCATAGTGCTAATATTTGACAAAGATGATTATGAAACCATGACTTATATGTTCTAATTATTGACTTGTGTGGTTAAGTCGCGTCTAGCTAAGATGTGCAAGAGTTTAAAAAGGATTTAATGTGTTGGGAACCATGAGAAAGACCTATTATCATTCATATTATGATTTATTTACTTATTAAAGAACGATTCTTACATTTCATTTACATAATGTTGCACTATGAAACTTGATTATGTTTAAGAGAAATATTGGCTTAAATCATGATTGCATCATTGCTTCTAAGATTATGAAATGGAAAATAATTATATATTAAATTATCTATGTGGATGTTGATATTCCATAAATTATTGGCTTTGGTTAATTGATTGATTACATTGTTTGATTAAATTTCATAGCTTTGACTATTAGGTTAGAGGAATTTGATGTGTACAGGAATAAGAAAGGGGAAAATGAAGGAAAGAGACTATGTTAATCATGGTTATATCATTAAAATAAATTAAAACCTTTTTTGAACTATAATCAGGTGCCTAGTCCACCACCTAGTAGACATAGTGATTGATAGGTGGCTATCCTTTAAGCCTGGTTGATGAAACTTATTGTCACCTAACCTAAAGATCTTGCATCCAACATTTAGAATGTCTAGTGTCTAATTATCAAATATTCATTTGATTTCCTTAGCAATAATATCAAGTTAGAAAAGAGGTAAGTGGGTCTTGGAAGCAACCATAGAATCTTGAAAAACCATAATGCACCTTAATTAAACATGGAAAAGAACAACCCTTAAATGAGGCATGGTTTGTAAGTAGTTGGTGGTTGGTTGATTCTCAGACATCTTTATGTAGGAGTCAAACTCCCTTAGTTGAGGTCTTTTTCCAATTTATAAAGAAGTTAGACTTATCATAGGAGAAGGATAAGTAGTAGATAAGAACAACTGGTTAGGAGAGTCAAGTATAAACAAGTAGAGGATAGTGCCTAAGCAGTTTGGAGGTCGATAGGTGGGATTCCTAACAACTTATGTTTTTTATTATTCATTTGGAATTAAATTATTATATTATATATTTGATCTTATTTTCTTTATGGTAACATGACCACTTGATTTATTCTACCTATTTTATTGTTTGCCCATGGTTTTGCATTGGTCACTATGTAGTACTTGCCAATTTGAGGGCCTCAAAGAGATTGTTCATTTTTAGTTTGAATGAAGTGATTTTGGTTCTTTATTTATTCTATTACTTAAAGGAGCATAAGACCACTTGGTCTATTATACTTATCTTATTATCTTTTCATGGTTGTACTTTGACCACCATGCAGTTCTTTTCCCAGTTGAGGACCTTGGAGAGGTTATATTCCTCCTCACTTGACTTAGATGTTTCAACTTATTATTTTAAGTGTATTAATGTTGTTATGACATAGTTTAGTGGTTTTCTATGAGAATCATCTTTATGATGGAATAATGTCAAGCCCTTTTTTGGTAGGCATGGTTGTAGAATGTTTTACCCTCTTGTGAATGTCACAGTGGAAGTTGTTAACCCCTCTCGTGATGAGACATGATAGTAGATTGTTTAATACTCCCATTACTATTTTATGGAAGTAATAGAGTGAGTTATCCTCTTACTAATCTAAAAAATAATGAGCCTTATTTATGCTATTAAATATTTCTTGCTTGTTTTATCTTTTAGTTTTTTCGCTTCACTTGAATGATCATTTGAATGCTTATTTGAATTGTATTGGGACTTGGAGTCTCTTGGGTTAAGAATCAAGAATAAGAATGTAGGTTTTTTAAGGTTATTACCTTGTGTTAAGATACCCTTGCTTAGATATACATAATTGACTTTACCAAGTGATATAAACATGCTTAGAGTTGGGAGCCTCAAGCTTAGGGGTGTCTATAACAACAAATTAATGATGATAAAAGGTTAGATGGTGAGCCTTCATTCTTATGGCTAGTAGATGCTTGAGAGTGGATGAGGAGCATCATTGAATACTGGATGATCCTCCATTATTTAATAAGGCCTAGATATGTGCCTCTTTCTATGTAAATAATTAGATAAAATTTGATGTATTATGAATGATTTAGTAGCTCACCTGATTTTAATAAACTTACAAAATAAAGAGTTTAGATAATATTCCAACTATGGATTAAAATATCTTTTTTATATGTACTGAAACTTTCATGTTGAACTGAGTTGTATATATTATGAATACTAGGATTATAGGACCTTGGGAATAATCTAATATATATAAAATATTTTTAGCCTTTTGGACTCTTTTAAGTAAATTGATAGATTTATTTCCTTGTTTAAATATTTGTCTTGAGTTGATTTTTTTATAATCATTGTGTATCCCTTTGTAATCATAAGGTGTTGTGATTCAATGGATTGAGCTTGTGAAAATACAAGTAGAACTAAAATAAATAGCTATGAATTTGTTATTGGTAATAATAAGATAGTTACACTATATAAATATTTATGGTGATGTTATTTGTGGTAAAAAGGATGCCTTGTGAAAAGTCCCTTTGGTCTTAATAATTGAGTAAACTACCTACTATAGAAATTCCCTATAACAATACCATCTAATAATTGAAGAATAATTATAATAAAAGATTAGCTCAAATATTATAATTATATCAAGGCATGAAGATTTTATATTTGAATAAGGTCACCCTTGATAATGATTATTGATTTAAGAAGGTATTGCAAACCAACCCTTTGATGTTGAGGTTTTACTTGTTAGTATATCTATTTTTTGTTCTTAATGGAATGGATGGGACTAAGTGCCATTACCCAATCAAATGAATAGTTTGAATAAGTAAATAAATTCCTTGGCCTATGTATTACCCTTCAAATCTTAAATAACCTTTACTTAAAGTAGAACATGCTTGAGTTTTTAGTTATTGACTAAAATAATGAGAATACTGGTTTAGTGTCGAGCCTAAATTTTTTACGATGTAAATCTAGCTTAGTGGAATATCTTATGAGGAAGAAAGACTATGTCTAAATTAAGTAGTTAACAATAACCTACATAGGCATGTATATTACCTTAGCTGAGTCCTAACTCTTTGAGTTGTCTCTGAGTTTTATTCTAACTCAAGCTTTAGTTAATTTATGATTTTGAGTGCACCTAGTTTTACCTTCATCTCAACCATAGCCATTTGGCATATTTCCTTGTGAAAATTTGTGAATCATCATGGTGGTGCTATTTTAAGGAAGTGAAGACCCATCTAGACCTTAAATCAATAATAATTAACATAGACATTTAGTTAATTAATTTAGCCTTGAGCCTTTAGTTGAGCTATCTTGTGCAGTGCTTTGCCTTAGTTGAATTTTTCTTAGGCTTCTCTTCATAACTTTTTGCCTTAGATGAATGATTTCTTTGGCCTTTTGTTTTGAGAATTTCCATAGTCATTTGATTAAGTTACCATGTGTAGCATTTTCCATAGCTATTCAATGAGTTCCCTATGTATCTTTGCTAGTGCAATGCTTGTCTTAGATGTTCATCAGGTTCTCTTGCACAGTGCCTTGACTTATAGGATTTTTAGTTGGAACTTTCCATGGTGTTTTACCTTAGATGATTTAAATCCAAACTTTTAGCCTATATAAATTATTTGAATCTCTTGAGATTTTCTCAAGTTTGGTAAAAATGGCTAAGAATTTTACTTAGCATAATTTTACTAAGAGTTTTGCCTTTGCATATTTTGACACAAGTTAATCAAAAGTTGTGTGTGAAGCTAATTAAAAGTTATGCATGGTCTAAGTAGTCAAAATTTTTATTCCAAATAAAATTTTCAAAGATTTAGAGGTTTTTATTTCACCAATTAGTCATCATAATAATTGTTGTAACTTGTTAGAATAATTATCATGAATACAAGTTATGATAGATTAGAACTTGCAAAAGCAAAGTTCATGAGAGTCTTAGATTAGGCCATTAGATAGAAGGTGTCAAAGATTTTTTCATGAATTTATTAGATTAAAGACACAATAAGAAATATTGAAGACCTATGTTTTTTCCTTAATCTTTTTCATTAGTCAATTTTAGTGACTTTTGTCAAGTGCATCAGAGAAAGCTATGTGTCACCATCCTAGGACCCAAAAGTGATGTCAGTCTATTAGGTGAGTAGGATATTGCTAAGTGGAATCATCTTGATGACTCTCAATCTTAGAATAGATTGTATAAGGAACAATGCCTCTGAGCCAATGGGCTAGCAGGATGTTACCATATGGTATCGTCCCAATAACCTACGAAGCCAAAGATGTTAGTGAAGTTAGAAAGAACTCCAAGCAATTAGGATAATTGAAATATACCAAGTAGAAATTCACAATAGCATGAAGGTTTTTAGGGTTTAAGACATTGGGTTTAATACCCCAATGCTTCTATGTCCACATAACTCAAGAGCTTGATACTTAGATCCAAAGGATTGGGTGAATAGTGAAGGACTTGGGATCCCATAATCATGACACACGACACACATGCATTCCATGGTATCTTAAGCTTATTCATACCTAAGGTGGACATGTGGAACTCAATGACATCAATAGTAACTAAGAATAATTTTCACTTTCATCTCCATGTCTTTAATACAACCACCTTTTTGGCATAAACTCATGAAAGAATTTTGAGTGCTAGGCAAATGAATTAGGACTGGGGGATTCAAAACTAGTGGCTTGTGTCTATTAAGTTTTTATGGTAGTTTTAGGTTTCACATTTACTTTTATAAAAATGAATGGATTTGGTTTTCTATTTATGTTCACAAGTGTTTTGTCAATTTTATGCCATGTCATGCATGTATTTTACGAAAATATGGGCATGACATAAATTGTAAAGATGATAAAATATTAAATATTATTCACAAAAACAGAAGGAAAATGATACAATGATGATTTAATTAGACAAACACATACCCATTTTGGAAAAAAAGATCATATTGGAGGCTTGCTTCAATCATACAAAGGAAATGTTGCAAGGATCCTTCTTGCTAAGGAATAAAATAATCATTGATATGATTAAGGGAGATCATGACAATAGATTGAAGCATAAAAACATATTTTATTATGGTGAAATATATAACATGTATCTTATTATAGAATAAAAAATTTTGCTAAAAACTGAGAGAATGCATAATTTATTGACAAGTGACAGTGACAATATTTATGAAGGCATCAAGATTGATATTTCATTCAACAAAGGGTATGGATTCATTTTAATTTTTCATTGAAACATTGGAACATGTGTCACTTATGTATAATAATAATCATAATATCATGTGAACACATTTAATTCCAACACTCTATGTTCCCTATGCATCAATACATTCTTTGAAGAGCATGCAAAGACACCAAAACTCAGACACATACAATTTTCTACTCCAATCCCCATTATCTAAAAATTTACTACCATTACATATATCTTAGAATGAATTTTACAATGAATAAAAGGACACACAAAAAGAATCCTTGGATCATAAAATATGGGGAAAATACTATTTCCCTCTTTGTAATCATATTTGAGGCTTAAGCCATTACAAAATTTTGATTTTTTATTCATTTTTTTGATAAATTTGTTATGAAGGCCATCAAATAAGGCTTATTACCTAATTAGGTCTTAATTTTATCATTTTCATGGGATTATGGATAAGGGATGACATAACACTTCTTTGTCATTTATTTGGATGAAGGTTTCCTCATGGTCAAACTTCATCACTTGTTCAAGGGAAGGATATCTCATGTTCAAACTTCATGGACTAAAAAAAACTTAACAATGCACCATTATATTTTTTATATTAGTTTTTTCATAGTGTAATAATAAATATGGTTATTCTAGAATCTGTAGACACTAGAATTAAATCAATAAGTGCTTAATAATACTAGTCCTTGACATTTTTACCTTGTTTAGCCAACTCGCCATTATGATAACCATATATATATATATATATATATATATATATATATAGATGAGAGCCTTCCAAGTATTACAATTTATATGAATAGATCTTATACTTCCCTAATTTTTCCCTAAACATTCTTAATCAATATACATTTGATTTCTAGTTTAATTTTAGAAGCCTCTATCCAATCTGGACAAGTGTGTATTAAGTAGATAGGGGTACACTATGCACCTAACCACTAGTGTAGACTTGTCTCTTGCACTCCAAATAGTCTTTAAAAATGGCATGCTTATTAATGAATCTCTCATGTGATTCATAAAGTCAATTATTATAAATAATTCAAATGTATTCCTATAATATCACATCAAGTGCCTCACTTCAAACCCTATCGGTTACTCTCTAAACACTCTCTTGTAAAGTCAATTTCAAAAGCACTTCTCTATTAGAAAAAGAGCATTACTACAATTCTATTGCATTAATACAGTTATTGGCCAAAGTATATTATTTTCTCACAAGTTTAAGGCCATTATTTATCAAAAATTCTAATCTTATTGGAACCCTTTTGGATTACATAAAAGTTACACATTTTTTTTAAAGTCCATGTAAATTTATTATAAGATAATCTATAATTATTTATAATATCACTTTTTGACTAATAAATGTATCCAAAGAATTAAATATTGAAATGTATCAACCCACTAGTTAATAATATGATCCATTTAATTTTTAAACAACCTATAACATAATACAAGATGAATATTTCCCATAGAATTAATAATGGAAAGAGTCAAGTACATCAGATCAATGAAATGATCCATAAATACAACTATAAATAAGAATACAACCGCTATTACTACAATATTTAGAATTATTTACAAATCACATAGCCACTATTATGATAAATAGTCATCAATAATAATTTACTACATATTACATTTTAGTACAGGGTCAAATATATAATATAGCATGTACATCAGTACAAATAAGTCTCACAAATAGCTCAATGATCCATACAAATAGACACAAGTGTGATTCCAAAAATGTTTAAAAGTTGAAGAGAGAGATAGAGAGATTATCATTAGGGTGTTTTTCCTCTAAACATAGATCATCAGTCTCCCACACACCTCCCCACTAGGAGTGTCCCTTAACTTCATGGAGGGGAAAATAAAAATAGTGTGAATATCAATAAATTAACTAGAACCCATGTGTGTATAATCATTAATACATGCAATAATCACATAGACCTAGAAAAAAATCTTATATCTAATATGACATCAACATACACATGTAAACTAAAAAGTATTATGGAATAACAATGTCTTAGATATAACATTACTTTGGCCAAATTTTTCATTATATAATTTTTTTCATGCATGGATCTAAGCTAATTCTACTCATGTAAACTCTCTATTAATGAATCACAATCTATCAAATGATATCAGGTGGTAAACATATGAATTTCAAGTCAATACCCTCATATATATATATATATATATATATATATATATATATATATATATATATATATATATCACTTTTTATCTATGAAACATGCCTAATAATTTTCACATACAAATTCATAGCATAATAAATATAGATTGCAACATACATCAATCAAAATAATTATGTAAGGTATAAGCAATCATTATTCAATAATATCATTATTTAAAACTCATCAATGTCATATATACATTATTTAAATGAACTATATTCAAACTAGACACACATATAAGTCTTGTTGTTTCTTGCACAACATGCCCTAATTCTTCCAAAAATAAAGGAACCTCTTTTTTGACCTTTTGCTCTGCTCCCACATAAACTCATAGTTTATTGGTCTCATCACTACAATTTGACTTGGTGGTTCATCTAAGTTTATGGGACAAAATGGGACTTGAAACCACCATCATTAGAAAGACCACATCCATGCAAGTCAACTTTGTATTTTTCACTTCACGTAAAATTGGAGTTGTAACCCCCATATTTGTATTTAAAGTTTGGCTCTCTCAGCTCTCTTAGCTTACTCTAGAGGGCCATCTTGATTTCTATACCCTTTAGGCTCCTAAAAATATTCCATTATGATGACCAAGACATAATGATAAATTTTCATATATAACTCTTGGGCTTGAATCAGAGTTTTGTTACACTTCTCTTAGCTTGGCTTTCAAGTATGGTTGCTCTCTCAACTCCTTAAAAACACTTTAGGGGGTCATTTTGAGTTATGTGCTTGTTGGGCCTTTGGAACCCATCCCATCCTCTTTGTATCACTCATGTAGATAATTTTCATGTTTTGACCATTAATAAAAATGCAATTTAAGGCCACTTATCCCACTTACGAGGTCTCATAGAGTAGACTTTTCCTATTCGCATGGCTCTCTCAGCCCACTTTGAGGGGTTAGTTTAGGATTCATGCCATTTCAACCTCTAGAAATGACTATGTCATGTTCATTAGGATCATTTGAGTAAGTTTGGTGTTTTGCACTTTTTAGTAAAGCATTACCTTGACCCCCATTTTTCCTTGTAGAGCCTTGCTATCTTAAGAGAGAAATCTTGTCAAAACCTTCGATTAGGTCTATGACATTCGTATTTGTATTTGGTTATAATCAAGATTTTTAGGTGGCTTTTGGTTTCATTTAAATATAATTGGATTTGTTTTTTAAATGTTAAATTTAATTAGATTAATTAAAAATTGAGTTGGTTTGAATTTGATTGATTTAATTTTAAATTAAATTAATTACATTTTCCCATCACCACATTGTCATGGCCTATAGGTTTCAAACCTACTATTCCTTGACTATAGGATTCATCTTGTTCTAAGTAGGGATTTCTCCCCTAAACTCTTGACCATGATTTTTATAGCCTAAGACCTTGTAACCAACATTCTATATAGTATTTTGGTCCTCAACTAGCCAAGTGAAATCATGACAATGTTATCTAGGAATTTGAGCTCACCAAACCCTGATTAGCAAGGGGATAGACCAAATGTAAAATCCCACTATTTTTTTAATTTTAAACTATTAGTTTTATTTGAGAAATGTGATGGTGATTGGGTCTAAGAGGCACATGAAGTCATTTTTAGTTTTGTTTTGAGTCAACAATCTAATTAGAATAGGCAGGAAAAAAAGTGAACAATAACACATTTTTAAAAGACCAGACTAGTCAAAACCCTAAATAGAACTCATTAGGCTAGTTTAGGTCCATCATTGGTTTTTAAATCATAACTTGAGAAAATGGAGTCATTTTTTCAAACCATTTGATCTATTGGAAATCTAGTTAATTATGATCACATTGGTAGTAGTAGTTTCTCCTAATTTTGCTTATACAAAAAGTTGTTAATATTTTAGTGTCATTTTTATTATTTACATTTTAAATGTAAAATTTTCAGTAATTTTTGGTTTTTTTAGAAAAATGAAAAATGAAAAGTGGTAAAAATCAAAGGGAAAGTGTAATTGGGCTCATTTATGGTGGTGGTTGGGTGTTTAAGAGGGAAATGGATCTCTATTGGAGGCCCCCATATCTATAAATTGATTGATTTATATGTAAAATGGATTGGCTATTTTTCTCATTCATGGGATACTGATCTAGTCATCTTTTTTTGTGCATTTTGATATTTCCCCCCCTCCATCTCTTATTTTTCATGGGGAGATGATATAAAAAATTACACTTGAATAATTATTATAATCCTATTATGTTATTAAATCAAAATTTTAATTTAATACAATGAGTTATGGAAGATTTTTTTTATATTTACTTGCATGTGGTATATGGTAGTATTGTGTCTCTTTCTTCTTGGCTCCCTTATTATATTTTGGCATTAATTCACATTAAAGTTGGGTGATTATTGTTTAGATGTAATATTGGTTTGTGGGTTGTAAGTGATCAAAAAATTGTGTATTTGACTATATTTTCTCTAGACTTTTTCTCTCTTTTCCCTCTCTCTTTTATATTTTTATTTAGTTGGTTAGTTTAGGGTTTCTTTTCATAATTTGTATTTAATGCTCTATCTTTGATTGTAAGTATTTTTATTATGCAAAAACACTATTGTATGTTGATAATGGAATAAATGGATGATTATACTTCCCAAATTAGCTATAAACTCACTCAAAAAACCCCTAAACACATTGATTTATAATTTGGAAAAACCCAAAATGAATGCTTGTTAATATGTTTTCAAAACCTATATGAAATCCTAATCAGACAAAACAAAAAACATGAATTCTTATTTTACATTGTTCAAGTACCCAAAACTTGATAAAGTGAAGTTTGAATTATTCATTAAACCAATAAATTCCCCTTTAATGAAATAGTCAAAATGATATACCGAGTGAATACTAGTGAGCCTTGACTGGGTATATAAAGACATTAAGGAGTGGAGATCTCCAAATTTACCCCTACCCATAATTGATTAGTCATTCATGCCAAAGGACCAATCAATATTTGGGTGTTAGAGGGAGGGGTTTAGTAAAAAAAATTCATATTTAACTTTGATTTTAAACTTTTCACCCTCCCCTTTACACTTTTCCTATCCCATTACATGATTAAAACACATGTTAACAGAACTGACACTAGAAGGAGGGCTGCCAATGCATAAACTTGAAACTAAAATTTTAATATAAATATCAAACTTAACAATATAAGATTTTCCTAGATTAATATTATAGTTTCTACTATGGGAAACATGAATTTTAAGCCCACCTATGGCTTTTACTTGTCTAAGTGGAAGTGGTTGCCATGTGAATGTTCTAGGGCCCACTCATGACTTGCCCAAAAATATTGATGAATTATATCTAAAGTACAAAAATGGTGGGATTTATATGGTAGAATAATTCATTCAAGATTTCAAGGAGGTCATTATTCATACATAAATTCAACATAAATTTATGGTCTATCATTTGTTTCCTCTCTCTTTTGATGAGGTTGCTTATGATTGGTACCTCGAGATGTATCACCATGTGGGCAACCTTTAAAAATCTATTCCTTGATCATTTTATCATGCCCACCAACCCTTTTTCCCTATACAATCATTTTTACACAACTCGTAGGGATCCCAATGAATCCATTAACACATTCAACATTTGATTTCATGAGTTATAAAAGAGGTTAAAAGACCCATTCTTGCAAACATAAGTAGTGTCTATTAAATTTTATCTCAAGATGTTGGACCCCATAATTTTTATTTTAATTTTGAGGACTCCATATGATCTCACATACCTAGCATTTAATTACCAATAGGCCTTCATAACTTAACAAAAATCCATGTTGTACAACTATTGTTTGGACCCATTTTATTTGTAGGAGAAACCAAGTGTTTACACAGAATATCCTTTGATTAAATTGCTTGTAAGTCAACCAATTTTCTAATTGGATCCTTATAATGAAGCATTGATTCAAGAATACAACTAGGTCAACCTTCTTGTGACTAATGAGAACCCTGTTATTGCTTTTAATGTGTGCAATCATGATAATTTTGTGTACAAATAGTAGGCTATTTCTAATTATTTTAATGATCAAGTGTCTCTTGGTGATTTTTCTAATCTAATTCCATTTATTTCAAGAGACTATTCATAATCAATGCTTGAACTCACCTATGAGACCACATGCAAAACTTCACAATTTAGTACCTATGAACACAAAAATGATACAAGTGATGAAACAGTCTTATTGACTGACAATGCACCATTTGACAAGAAATATCTAGTCTTTGAGTTCAATGATGAATATGAATTTGATGATGATGAAGAGGTATTAATTATATTAGGTGACCTATTGACCTAAAATTAGAATGAATATGAGATATCCACAAAAAATGAAGATTTAGGAGTTTCCTGCAATCAATCAGATGAAGAATTGGAAGAGTTGGAATCATTAGAAGAAGAGGATGCATGCTATGCATTTGAGACATCCTTGTCATATACTAATGTCCCTAAATTTGATTATATGATTCAAGAGGATAGGAAAATCATTTTCAATAGTATAAAACTCATCCTATCATTTAAAATGGATGAAATAAATGAAAATGATGCTAAAATAGTCTATCAACCTAAAGAAGGTGAGTTGGAAGAGTTTAAAATGCAATATATATCACCTTAGGACAACCTTAACTTTGATCTGATTAGCCTAAACTTGAATGGATAATTCATGAGATCCCTTTATACTAAAGAGAATCACTTTTAAATTTATAATGATAGGTGAAAAGAAGAATGTCCTTATAATTGAAGAGTTATATCCTTTAAAACAATTGGAGAGTGGGATTGCAACAATCAAGTAGTCCTTGTAGTAGTTAAATCAACCAAGATAGGAATGCATGATTATTAGCATGGCTACCCAAAACATGAACAAATGAATCCAGTGGAAGTTGGAGCTGAGAATAATCTAATCTAATGCAACTTTATATACACATCCACCACTGATGACAAGTATAGAAAATCACTCACATGGGAAGAATCAAACCAATGCCTTTTGGATGATGAATCCAACAAAGAGAATTCTACCAAAGTATTCATATGAGTTGAATAGTAGCCAATAATGAATTATATTCTTAACAACCACAAATAACTTATCTCTACCAGGTTGGTTATGTATATCATTTTTATATATTTTGATACCCACCACTACCCATCACCATAATTTAATGTATGGGTAGAGGTATTTATCCAAAACTATTCCAAGTGATTTTTATAAATCAAGTGTATGTGCATTTACGTATTTAATTCTAGAAATTTGCTTAAGTTACATGCAAAAAATGTAGATAGAACTCTATGGGATAATGTTCGTGAGCATAAAGGTCAATATAGGCATAACTACATGGGTCTCCTTAGTAGGATATCTACCAATATTCTCAAAATATTGAGCATGAATACATTCCATATCAGATGTCTAATTAGAAAAGATGTACTTGGCTAATCCATGGGCATTCCCTCAGAATTATTGATTACAAGCATGCATTTACTTGGCAAGTTCCTGTAAATACTTCCTCTTTCTCTTTCTTGATTTATTTTCAATTTATTTTCCTACTTTGTTGGTTAGTCTAGTTCAATTTTTGTAATTAAAAAAGTTGTATTTGAGTCTTAATAGTGATACTTAAGACTACATATTCTTATATTAGCCCTAGACCTATCCTAGAGCCTATTATCACACTTATCTAGCCTTCATGTAGGCCACATGCATCCCTACTTAGCTCAAAAGTAATCATAAACCCTCATTTCATGGCCTTAACCCTTCATGCCTAGTGTTATACTAGTTGGACACTAGCACCATAATAAGGACACTAGTGTCATGTGGTCCTAATGTCCCTAAAATGAAACTAATGTCCTCTGCCCTAACTTTTTTGAGTGAATATATTTTCAAAAACAAAAGCTTCTTAAGGCTGAACTAGACATATTTTATCATCCTCACAAGTAATAAAATGGTATAAATACATGAATTTTATCCCTTTAACCACTATATGGAAATTAGATGCAAAAATCACAATTAAGGTTATCAATCCCTATTCTACCCTAATTCTACATACTACCATCTACAATAGACCTATGCTCATATTTTATAGATTTTTAGTCTAAAACACATTCAAATCACTCAAGGACACTATCATACTAGCATCAATTTCACTTACACCATCACTTAGGTTGGGAAAAATACATTGTTCTTGATCCCTCCTCGGAGTATTAGTATGTAGGAAACTCTCTTCATAGTAGGGTGTTGAGGATGTCCAACCTACCCTACTAATCAACACACTTTTTATCTCATACCCTTATTATATGGAGGATTAGGGTTTGTAAAATAAATTAGTTATTACAAGATTAATATAGGGTTCTAAAACTCATGCACATAGGAATAAACCCTAAAGATATAGACATAGGTGCACCTAGAAGTTTGAGATAGTCTTGTACAAAAGACATTGCCACCAATATTAGGACACTACCACCACTTTATAAATAATGGTGCTATTGTAAATTATGGTGATATTATCTAAGAGGGTTTATAATATAGGGATCTAATTTATGAATCTCATACTAGCTTCCATCCTAGTTTTCAACACTTAGATCATCTGTATCATGTGTTTTCCAACTAAGTATTTATTTTCACTATTTATTACTAGTTTAAAAAAAGTTAAAGTTAGTAAATTTTATAAAAAATTAGTAGATATATTTATTTCATATTATTTCTTTGATTTAGTCTACTCATCCATTTAATCAAACATGGGATTTACATGTGTTAAGTCTTAAAAGGTTAAAACATTTGGTGAACCTGACTTCAAATATTTCACAAACCCTAACCTTGGATAACCCTAGGGTTTACATTTCTAGCATCCAAATTTTAGATCCATACATTTTTTGATTTTATTTGATATAATCATGATAATAATGATATAAGTGTATCACTTTTTTCTACAAAGTTTAATTCTTTCATTTGCATGTTTGTTCCCTTTAATTCAGAATGAACTCAGAAAATACATAAACACATGTATAGATGATACTTTATATAAATTTAAATGTATGTCATATTTCATTCTATCTCTAGCATTTTATTGTTATCTTATGTAGAATTTAGTTAAGAAACAAATCCTTACATACATAAAGGATCTATTATATAATTTAACAACCAAGTTTCAAGTTTCAATGCCATATCTTTTGCACATGAAAGAATATTCTTATCCTCCTCATCTCCATGAGGATGATAACTACTTTCCCTCTAATAAGGTCCATGTTATCAGTCTCACATGAGATGAAGTAGCCCATACCATTTTCACTAATCCACATAATCAACCTATTCACACCTCTTTCATATAGGATGTGTGCTTACATGTTCAATCAGAAGTAACTAGGGTTTTCACTTATGAGACTCTAAAGGATAAAATTATCATTATGAGTAGGTTTATTTAAAAATTACAAACTCATAATAAACTATTACATGAAAATATTACAACATTGGTAACTCATATTACAAGATAAACATCCCCAAGACAAATTAGTGTCAATCATGTATATGCATCTTCACCTACTAAATTTATGGAAAGCAATGTTATATATCAAAATAATAAATTACATCTACAAATAATGATTCAAAAAGTACTCAAGATCAAGATGATACAAAATTTGGAAACTAGGACACTCTCCCTCCACTTAACAATGATAACCTAATTGTCAATAAGGATGAGATCCTACAAATATTCAAAGATATAATTAAATAATATCCCCTTGATCATGTACAAATTTTATAATCCATAATGGAAATTAAGAATAAATCAAACAATGTTCAACCTTCAACTCCCCCATTTAATAACATTGTTAAACCTATAGTGGGGACAACTCAGCTAGCACAACCAATAATTTTAATTCAATAACCTTTAGTGATGATTACACCTCTTGTCGATAGTTCCTCCACTCTATATGTATAATACCTTATGCATAAGGTTCATACTCTATAGGCTAAGGTGTTACATCTAAAGAAGGGAGCCACTAGGCCATCACATGCCTTGGATTCTAATGTTCTCTTACATACACCTTTGTGGCACACCACATAGAGGAAACTCACTTTCCATATATATTCATGGCGTCTAAAATTAAATTATGAAAGGGTGACCCAGAGCACCATCTCTGAGCTTTTCACACATCATGTTTGAACTATGTGTCGAACGATTAGATTATCACAAAGTTGTTTCCATGCAATTTAAAGGATTATGAATTATATTGGTTTTATGACTTATTAAATCAATATATCACAACATTCAATCATTTTACATAATATTTTTAGCACATTTATCCATAAATATCTATAACAAGATTTCATATGCTCAAATTACATAGTTGAAACAAAAGTCAAATGAACCTATTGCAGAATATGTCTTACGATAAAATACTATATTAGATAAATTGACTAGGCCCATGGTAGGCACAAAGAAATTTAGGACATCTTAAAACAAAGTCTTTTACTTGAATTACATGAAGCTATCTTGTTTAAGAAGTTTACAACATTCACATATTTTTGCCACATAATAAAGGAAAGAGAGGTCAAGATGCTATCAATGAGCAAACTAAAATATACCAATGAATCAAAATTGACTAATAAGAGTTAAAGTAAACCTCCATACAAGGTAGGGTCCACTGAGAACAAGAGTGATCAAAAGTCCATAGTTAACACAACTATAGATCCATCTCCTCATTTGGTTTTATCAGTTCCTCAATTTTGAATCTTCACCAACCTTGCAGAATCACCAACACAAGTTTTACATCATCTCTTGGAACGTAATGTCATATATCTCCCTCCAGTCAAATAGGTTGATATGACATGACCTCTTCCAAATAGTTATGATTCTAATGCATTTTATGAGTATCATAGGGTAGCATGCTATACAATAAATATATGCATAAGCCTATAACATAAGATATAAGATTTGATCAAGGATAACATTATCAATGTGGGAACAACCACAAAGGCACCAAAAGTACAAACATAAGCTAAGGCATTAAATATATTCTCAAATCCATTTATAAAACAGACAAAAAATGAGATAGGGAGCACTTTAGGTGTTCACTACACATATCAAACACATCCAACACTAGATTCATATCATACTATTACAGAGGAGGCACACCCATTGCACAATATCATTAGTATGTACCACACCACATTTATGGCTATACCACTCATCACCTTCAAAAAAATTTATATTGTTGATGATGATATAAATTTACATACACTCTTTATATGAGCCTACATAGATCATCATCCTATCAAGAGTGTTATGATTGATAATGGGTCAAGTATTAACATGTGCACTATGAAACTTTTATAGAATTTGGGGTATTTAGAGTAGGATATATTCCATATAGACATAGTTATTAGTGGTTTAGTGGTCATGTTCATAGGTCCATCAGGGATATTATGCTTCCATTACAAGTTGGACCAACACATGTGGCCACTTAGTTCTTAGTAATACCTAGTAAAGTTATGTTTGATATGTTATTAGGTAGGCCATGGATACAACATCTACAAGACATATAATCCATAGTATATAGATGCTTGAAATACATACATAAAAATTATGTGTTCAAAGTTTAGGGTCTTCTATATAGTATCCTTTACCTATTCCACAACTAGTTACAAGACAATTACCAATTACAGTTATAACATAGTTACTATATATAACATATATATCAATTACAACTTAGAGTATAGTTCTTATTGATACACCACATAGTTCAGTAGATCCACCATCACAAGTGAGGTCTACTCCTATAGTATTGACACGTACACATACTCTTCCATGGAGACCATTAATAGAGAGACCCTTACATTAGAGATATGTCATATATTCTAGAGGTCCTTCTTCCACTCACTTTTTATCAAGATTAGTATTATTAGGTTATCAAGGTTCTTAGCATAAAGAACCTATGTCACCTATAACTTCTTCTACCAAATGGGTTCTGAAGAGTCATATAATTCAGAGGATACCATAGTTAGTGGCATAGATTACTATCACCACTACACATGCCTATATAGATATAGATATAGATACAAATATAGATCACTCAGTAAAGTAGATTATGGGACCACAATTTCCATTTCACATAACACACATGATAATAGTTCCCTTATTTGACATAGGTCACAGTGATAGTGAATCTCCCATGAGACTCATTGATTAGTATGGTTCTTCCATTATTGTACATACTTTCCCTCTCTCTTACTCCTTGTACATAGTTCATTTTCATGTTTCTTATACATAACTTATTTCCAAAAAATACAAAAATATTACAATATTTCAAAAACATAAAAACATTCAAATAATTACTCAAAAAAAACAAATCTATTAGATTATATGCATTGATATGTTTACATTTCTCATATTTTCTAGACACTACATATGCTAGATATATTAGTATAATTATTCTTGTTGAGTGCTTGAAGATTGCTTACAAGACTCAATTCTACTACACTAATATACTAGGGGCATATATATTGATACATGGTCTTCACTTGACACATTCACCTAATTGGGGGCATCTTATTACATAGTTTCAATCACCAAGTTATATCCTTATATACTCTAAATTCTAGATTTAGCATTATTATATCTTGATATTGATCATTGCTACTAATATTCATATTTTTTCTGATTACTACTAATTTAGACTCAAAATATATACATCCTCACTCTTACACAAATTTGTATTCCATATTCACGCATACTTTCATTTTTATATTACCTAGTTTAGACTTGATTGTATTTTTATGCTTATTTTATTTGAGTACATTTAAATATGCCATTATTCTTTGGCTCTATGCCACTTCTATTCATAGTATGTATGCTTTGGAAATGTGCCCATGTCCTTGTGTGTGCCTTCCTGATTATGTATATGAACATTTGAACATGTCCTTATATGTGTCTCTAATCCAAATTTCTTTTTGCTTGCATATGTGGACATTTGAACATGTCTTTGTATGTCTTATTTTCTCAAATTTAGTGACATGTGCCCATATGCCTTGTATTGTGGCACCTTAGCCTCATTTTCATGCCTCATGTGTTTTTTATGTATGCTTTATTGTGTGTCATGAACATGAAACTTGTCTTTGCTTGTTACACACCAAATTTTGATGTTATGAAGGACCTCATGCATCTACCCTTCCTACTTGGGTGTCATGATGGATGTCATGCCCCATCCCCCTAGGTAGCTACTCATTTTTACTCATATTTTCTATTATATACATTTTTACATCTATCTTTACACCCTTTTGGAATGCTAGACATGATATACACTGTACATTACATAATTATGCTCATATTATCTTACATTATGATGTTATGTATGCACATTATATTCGATTCTCATGTAGTTATCATATATGATCTAGCTAACACAAATTTTGTAGAGCTTTTTATGTTGAGGATAGTCTTACATAGATTCAAAAAATCCCCTAAAAAAAGAGGGAATTCACAAGGGTTTATCATAGAGATCAGGTTCCTATATTGCATTCACAATACATTTTTTAGCACATAGGTTCAGTTACAAAAAATTAGATATAGGTAAACATAGTGGGAAAATAGTGACTCATAAAATATTATAGTGGCACATAATTCCAAAAAAAGGACATTAGCACCCAAATTGGGACATTAGCACCACATGGTACTATTGTCCAAGATATGGTGCTACTATCTAGTAGTCTTAGTTTTAGAACAACCCAAATTGGCTAGAATAGTAGAATAGGTACAGTACATGTTTGCATAGATTTAGTTATATGTTTATTAGTTATACTTGCTTAGATTCATACTAGTTTAACTTAGATTCATATTAGTTTTCTTAGATTAGGGACATCATACAAGACATGGCCATTCCCATATTTAGTTTTGATACTCAAATATAATTTATCACAACTCAATCCAGAATCCATATACTAAGATATTAGATTTGGGGGCATGTGTGTGGCACATTATTTCTATATTCTTAGTTACACATTAGGTGATTAGATGGAATTATAAATTACATGTTATTATCTATGTTATATACACCAAACATCATATTCCAATTTGTCACTAATTTCAAGCCTTAATCCATCTTTAATGATTGGAATTCTTAAGTGGCCCAGAGCTACCTAATATACCTGAGTGGCCATAGAATTGACATACATAGTTAAATATACTTAGACATTTAAAATACTTACCATAGATCATTTTTAGATTACATATACTATAAATGGGTGGGAAATGATGGTGTCATAACCTACTTGAGTTATTGATCCACTCACATGAGAGGGTTGGACACACTATCAGTCTAATACAAGTTATTTACATGTCATAATCCACCAAGTATGGGTGGGAAATAATGGATTCAAAATTGAATTGAGATCTTGAGCCACACACACATGAGGATTGAGAAATATATCAGCTCAATCTAAATTATTCACTAATTGATCACTATATACACACATAAAGGTTGTCACTAGGTTCATGCATTGGTTCATGTACCCAGTAAAGTATATTCATTTCTTTCCTCTTTACTCAATTTTATTTCTTTACTCATCATAGTATTTTTATTTGGATATATCTTAAGTAAGGATTGATTTATGCATGTTTAATTTATAGGACACACATTGGATCATGATTCACATATGCAAACTCAACTTCACATACTCAAATTTAGCTTCATAAGCTTCACTTCCTATGAAAGTCCAAGTATACTTATTTTTAATTTATTCTAGTCATTTCACTTTGATAAATTTTTAGAATAAATGGATGGGGGGTGGAGTAAATGCAATCACCCAAAAATGGTATTTGAATGCTAAGAGTGATGATTGAGTCTGAATATTCCTAGTTTATCCCTAAACCTATCCTAGGGCCTATTATCACACTTATCCAACCTTCATGCAGGCCATAGGTGTCCCTATTTAGCTTAAAATCAATCTCAAACCCTCATTTACTAATCCTAGCCCTTCATGCCTAGTGTTTTTCCAATTAGACACTAACACTATAATAATAACACTAGCACCACATAGTGCTAGTGTCCCTAAAATGGTGCCAATGCCCTTTTTCCTAAATTTTTTGAATGAATATATTTTTTAAAATAAAATCCTCCTAAGGTCAGCCTAGACATATTTTATCATCTAAAAAAGCAATAAAATGGTAAAAATACATGACTTTTATCACTCTAATGATTGGATGGAAATCAGATGCAAAATACATATTTAAACATGAAACAAATTGAGCATAATTAAGGTTATCAATCCCTATTCTTCCCTAATTCTACATACTACCATCTACAACAACTGTAAGCTTAAATTTCCCATATTTATAATCTCAATTACATTAAAGGAACTCAAGGCCACTATCATACTAGCATCAATTGCACTTGTACCAAAACTTATGTGGGGAGAACTAAATTGAGCTCGATCCCTCCTTAGAGTATTGGTGTGTAGGAAAATCTCTTCATAGTGGGGTGTTGAGGATGTCCATCCTAATCTAGTAATGAACACACTTTTTAGTTCATGCCCTATTTATATGGAGGACTAGGGTTTCAAAACTCATACATGTAAGAATAAATCCTAGATATCTAGACACAGGTACACCTAAAAGTTTAGGATAGTCCTGCATAGAGGACACTACCACCAATATCAAGACATTATCACCACTTTATCATTAATGGTGATATTGTATAATTATGGTACTACTATCTAGGAGAGTTTATGATATAGGGATCTAGTTTATGACATTTAGACTAGCTTCCATATCAGTTTTTAGCACTCAGATCATTCGTATTAGGTATTTTCTATCTAATTTTTTATTTACACTATTTATTAATATTTTTAGATAAGTAAAAGCCAATAAATTCTATAAAAAATCAATGGCTATATTTATGGAATATTATTTTTGTGATCTTGTTTACTCAACCCTTTAATTAAACATAGGATTTACATGTGTTAAGTCCTAAAAGGTTAAAATACTTTTCTTACTTTTTACTACTTTACATTGTCAATTCGGCCTCCTTGTTTAATTATTTTTGGTTTGGTCCATCTATTTTTCTCTATAGGTTCCCTTGTTACTCAAAATAAGGAAGAACATAAGGCTCATTCATAGGTATATTGAGTGATGATTTTGGTACAGAAGTACCCTAAATATTTTATGGCTTTTGATTCTATTTTCAAATCAATTTCAAAGGTTTAACTATCGTATGTGTTTTTAATTTGTTTGAGCTAGGTTAAGTTGGGTAAAAATATCTAGCCAATGAAGACATTCTCTCGAAGCCATCACAAATTTCACATCTAAATGGTTTATGGGTTTGCCTAGATAAACCTACTGTAGTGAAGATCTAGGGTGAAAAATCTATAATCCTACCTTTCACTTGATATATTAGTCCCCAACTTAGAATCAAATTGATAAACAAGAAAGAGAAAAAATACATCAAAATAAGGAATGAAAAATAAAGATCTCGTTAAAAAAAAAACTTGACTCTAGGTGATTCAAGTAACTCTACCATTAGATTTTAAGCCTAATTGGTAGTGGAGTAAGGCTTAGAGTGGGATCAAAGGAAACTATATTAGGGCTATATATGCCTATTTGGTAGCAAAAAAATGTCTAGATAAACATTCTCAAGGTAGGATTCACTATCTTGATGATTATATCTATAGTAGCTAGTTTGTGCAAGTTTTAAGAAGTGGTAAATGAATTCAAAAGCACATACCCAATCAATGAGAATGTCTAATATAGTATTTTATCCTCTCCTCTCTTCTCCTCTCTTGAATTCATTCATGTTATAGGCATAATTTCAACCAGAGAATTTGGGTTTATAGACACATTTCTATCATTTCAAAATACTCAAGAATATTTTCTAGTAGAGTTGCCATTTGTTTTTACTTTCACAGCATGCCCCAATTCTTATAAGAATTAGGGAGCCTATTTTTTGACCTTTTGATCTACTTTTACATGTGTTCATGGTTTTTTGGTCTTAGCACTAAAATTTTACTTGGTGGTTCATCTTAGTTTATGTACCAATTCCCACAACCATTGGAAATACCATGTCTATGCAAGTCAACTTTGTATTTTGATCTTCACATAAAAGTGGAGTTGTGACCCTCCAATTTACATTTGAAGTATAGTTTTCTTAATTATCTTAGCCTACTATAGAGGGTAATCTTAATTTATCTACTCTTTTGACCCTTAAAACCTATTCCATTATGACGACCAATCTCGAATGGTAAAGTTTCATAAATAACACTTGGACTTAAAGTAGAGTTTTGTTACACTTCTTTTAGATGGATTTTTGGATTAGTTACTCTCTCATCTCCTTATAGATGCTTCACAGGGTCATTTTGAGTTTTAAACCTATTGGGCCTATGAAACCTATCCCATCCTCTTCATCTTGCTCATGTAGACAAGTTTCACGTTTTGCTCATTGAGTGAAAATGCACTCTAAGGCCACTTATCCCTTTTTTCAGGTCTCACAGAGTAGACATTTCCTATTTCCCTAGCTCTCTTGACATGATCTCAAGGGTCATTTTAGGATTCATTCTATTTTAGCCTCTAGCACTAGCTCTACCATTATTAGAATCATTTGGATAATTTTGGTATTTTAAATTTCTCTACAAAACATCATCTTGACCCCTATTTTGACCTCACAGAGCCTCACTATCTCCAAAGGAGAAATCTCATCAAAACCTCTAGTTAGGTTTGTATTGTTCATATTTATATTTGTCTATAATCAAAATTTTTTAGAGGCTTCTTATTTCATTGAAATCTAATTGAATTTGAATTTTAAATGTTAAAATTTATTAAATTAATTAAAAATTGAGTTGGTTAAAATTTAATTGATTTAATTTTAAAGTTATTTTTACATTTTAAATTAAATAATTTTTAATTAATAGTCTCTAATTATTTAAATCAAATCAAGTTTTATAAATATTTAAAATCAAATTTTCAAAAAGCGATAATTATGAAAAGGTCTAAATTTTTTGATTTTTTTAAAACCTAAGTCTACATGCTAGGGGAGTATGTGGCAAGTTTTAAACTTTATTTTATTAATCAAGATATCTCTTCTAAATGGGTCTAGGGGTTCATTCTTTTTATATTTGATATCAACACCTCATGTTGATCATTGTTTTCTCTATCAAGATTTTGGTGCCCTAACATCCCCTAACTCTTCTTCCCTTTACCCACTTCAATTCCTAATCACCCCTTTTCCATGGCCTATAGATTTTAAACATACTATTCTGAAAATATAGGATTTAGAATGTTTTAAGTGGATTTTTCTCCCAAACTTCTTGCAACCAACATTCTATCTAAACCCCAATTAGTAAGGGGATAAACCAAATTTAAGACCTGTTATTTTCAATTTTAAACTATTAGTTCTATTTGGGAAACATGATGGTTATTG
>JARHVA010002478.1:1125000-1150000 GCA_037957365.1 Torreya grandis
TAGCTCAACCATATCTCAATTCCCCATTCCCCCCTTTCCATTTGATCTTGTTTGTTCCTTGTATAGGCTAGGGGTTTATCTCTTATAGGTTATCTATGCATCAAATAAAAGATCAAACATAAATATTTGACCTACATACATAGGTGAAAAACCTCAAAATTTTAGATTTCACACACAATCAACATTAATAGAGTCACAATAGAGGACAATGCACCGGGAACTTTTTCAACTAATGTACACTTGTATTAATATATAATGAAGTAAAGTTTTAGATTAAAATTATGATTTAAATTCTCTATCATTACTTAGTCATAGTCATAATCAATAAAAGCATACTATAGTTTGCATAAATTAGTTTTCAAGGATTCTCTCTAACCTGTACCCTAATTTCTATATTTATCATATCAATTTATAACTTTTGTAAATTTTGTATATCACTATGTTTAAAATAGGTTGCTTTATTTATCTCTCTTAGATCAGATTTAAAGTTTACAATACTTTAGAGTTAATTAGACCATGCAATTAATTTTAAGGATAAACATTTTAGTGAAACCATTTCTATAATAGAACATTACTTGCACTTATTATTGATTTTTTAATTTGGGTTTCAATATTTATTCTATAAAGTACTGACACTGGAATTACTAAGTTCTCAACCTTAGATACTATACTAATTCACTATCTTTCAAAATTGGAGTAAGTTTGACACCAAAAGAACTTATTTCTAATAGTATTGACACATACTCTTTTCTTTTGAACTCGTGAAATTTTTTTTGGTCCAAATACAAAAATATTTTGCCTTTATTTTTCATTTATTTTCTTTGATTTTTCTTGTTTTAGAGACTGTATGTTGATAATTTTTAAAATCATAGCTACTATCGTTTTAGGCTATGTGGTGTCTTATTTAAAATACTAGTCTATTGTTATAGACATCATGATGTGAATATATTTCTCTAATAATCATAGCCATTTTATATAGCTAGTTGTATATTTTAAGATCCAATTTTTTACACAAACTAGGAATCTATACCATGTATTTGATTCTATAGTGCACCGACAAGTGGTTAGCTCTAGGAAGTTATGCTTAGCTTACCCTCAAAACCAATTTGAGTGGGTTATGGGTATGATTTTAACTCCATATTCAATGGTATGAAATATTTATCTAGCACTTTTCAATGGAAGAGTAAGTATCTTTGAAGGCCTACACATCATTCAAAACCCTTTTAGATCACCCTTTTCATCCTTGATTTTTGCTTGCATTATCTTCTTAGATCATATGTTTGCTTGATTATAATTGTAGACATAATCATCATTTTACTTCATTTACTCTAGTGTGAATAATATTAATTTTATAGACATAATCATCTATTTAATTTACATAGCAATAACGTACAGAGTCTTGTTTTCTTGTAGATATTATTGCACATTATTGAAACCCTATAAAAATACTAGATTTTTTTGATATTTTTCATCAAATATATATTTGAAAAAATAAATTGGGTTTTTATTTCTCATAAAAAAACATGTAAAAACCTATTTTCACTAAAAAATTATCACATTTTTCTTCTAGAAATAACAATTTACTATTTTTATTAAATGCTCACATAACTAAAAATCAATGAATCTAATTTACAATTAATTTTTAAGTTATGTTTATTTTCTATTTTTATATAAAACATATGTCAATTATTATAAATTTTCAACACTTATCCTATAACTTTATATTTTCTACTTTACAAAATCTATGCTTTATCACAATTCATTTGAAATAGTTGTAATTTATTTTTCTCACAACAACTTCCAAAAAAATAAAATTGAAAAAATATCAATGTTTTTTTTATGTTTATTTATATCTTAATAAAAACCTCTTTCTGATTTACTAAAGTTTACATGTGTTTTATAGAATAACAATTTACTATTTTTAGTAAATACTTGCATAATAAAAAAATGATAAATCTATTATGAAATTAATTTCTAGGTTCTATTTATTTAATTTTTTCCTATAAAAACCTCTTTTGGTTCCTAAAAATACTATATAAATATTTATAAATTCATAACTATTTGTTGTCAAAAATAATGGGTTCATTAACTTAATGTTTTTTATATGTTATACATAGCCTTCTTCACTTGTTCATTGAAATATATTTCACTTTTCATAATATAATCCTAAGCATACATTATTTTCACTAATATTATAACAAATTTAATCAAAAACTAGTTTTCATTATTATAATATCTAAAGTAATGCCCTTCCATTTACTATACATCCACCTCATACTGTTTATTTAACACTAGATGAGGAAGTGGTCCCCATATACCTCCTCTAATAGAACAAATTAATCAACCAAGAAGCTTTGATATCCTAGATCAAATAAAGAATAATAATGCCAAAATTTTCCTCTCTAAGCTTTTGAAAATAACTGTAAGGTATAAGGATATCTTATATAAGGATTTATATGCTACTCTTTGGTCAAATAATATTGAACCTTCTTATGTAGCCTCTATAATTAATACTCTTCAATAGGCTGAGGAAATAATTTTATTTGAAAATAAATATCTTCCTCCACATCATATTATCAACAAATATTTACCCTTATATATCTAACTTTTTGTGCAAAATAAAGTGGTAAAGCGAGTGCTCATCGATAATGGATTTGGCTTGAATATTTGTAATATATCTTTCTTAAATTTATTAGGCATAACTTAAAAGGACCTTACCTATTCTGATATGAATATTTGTGGATTTTATAATATTCCATGTCAAGTACTTGGAAAAATTACATTGAATATCACTTTAGGCCCATGTACTCTTTCTATGGTATGCCATGTTATGCCTAATGATCTTAATTACAATTTGTTATTAGGATAACCTTGGATACATGCCATGATTGTTGTCTCTTCTACCTTATATGCATGTCTTAGTTTCAGTTATTGAGGGTATATCTATAAATTATTTTTGGATCAAGAACCTTTTAAATAATGTGTTCTAGTGTATCCTACCAATCCTTATATTCCACATATGCAACCTTATTATATGAAAATTCTAATATTTTCTCAAAACATTTAGTTGACCCTTATGCAACCTTATGTGTTCTAGTGTATCCTACCAATCCTTATATTCCACATATACAACCTTATTATATTGAAGTATTTTTTCCTAAAAACCATTTAGTTGACCCCTCTACCTTTTCTAAACCCTATAATTTTGGGCTTGAATATTTAAAAAAATATAATTATACTATCAAGCAAGGAATAGGTAATCATACCCAATATATTGTTGAGCCTATTTTTCCTTTTCAAAATAAAGGAAAAGTAGGTATTGGTTATAATGATGTGTCTACTTCTCAAGATACTAAGTAATGCCCCACATTTGTATCTTATTCTATGTAGTGTTCTATGGTTCATAATCAGGGTAACCATATTTCAAAATTATCTTTAGTATATCTTGAGCTCATTAATGATTCTATTTCACCAAAAATCCTAACATTGGATGAATTTTCAAATGATAAGTCTCTTTTAGATTACCTTGGTATCGATGAAGATCTCCCTTCTTTCCATTATTATATTGAAGTCTTTTTTCCTAAAAACCATTTAGTTGACCCCTCTACCTCTTCTAAACCCTATAATTTTGGGCTTGAATATTTAAAAAAATATAATTATACTATCAAGCAAGGAATACGTAAGCATACCCAATATATTGTTGAGCCTATTTTTCCTTTTCAAAATAAAGGAAAATTAGGTATTGGTTATAATGATGTGTCTACTTCTCAAGATACTAAGCAATGCCCCACATTTGCATATGATTCTATGTTGTGTTCTATGGTACATAATCAGGGTAACCATATTTCAAAATTATCTTTAGTATATCTTGAGCTCATTAATGATTCTATTTCACCTAAAATCCTAACATTGGATGAATTTTCAAATGATGAGTCTCTTTTAGATTACCTTGGTATCTATGAAGATCTTCCTTCTTTCCATTATAAGAAAATATTTCCACATACAACTAATGCACATGTTTATTTTGGATAAAATGATGATTCTATTCCATAAATGTAATTAGATGGTCTTAATACTATTACTACTACTCAATTTGTGGAAGATAGATTGACATTAGTTAATGAATAAATGGTCAAATTTCATTATGTAGATATAAATGCCATTAATTCATTGAAAACACTTGTAGTCACTAAAAGCAAAGACAATACTAAATGGTATATTGATCTATATAATTATCTCTATAAATCTAATTTTCTATAAAATGCTACATTTGAAGATAAAAACTTCTTTCAATGCCAAGAAATGAGTTATGTGCTCATTGGTGGATCATTTTTCAAACACTCTTTTGATGGAAAAATATTATGATGTCTAAGTCACATAAAATCTCAAATAACTATATTTTAGGTGCATGACAGTGAATGTAGTGGTCATTTTCATGGTAAGGCCATGTCTTCTAAGTTCCTTTGCCAAGGATACTATTGGCTCACAATGGATAATGACTATTATAAACATGCAAAATTATTCTCTTATTCTCAAAAACATAGCAATCTTAATCACATGCCATTTGAGGCATTTGAAAACCATTTTTTCCATGGCATTTTAGCTTTAGGGATTTGATCTTGTTGGAAAAATTAACCCTGAATATATTGACGGGAATAAATTTATCATCACCTCTACTAAATATTTTATAAAATAGGTGGAAGTTATCCCTCTACAATCCACTAGAGGTGAAAATATTTATAATTTTCTCCTTACACATATTATAGCAAACTTTAGGTTACCCTGACAACTATTAAAAATAATGGTTCGTTTAAGAATAAAATGGTAAAAAATTCTCATGCTAACTTTAAAATATAACATAATTTTTATATTCATTTCTACCCACAAGGAAATGGGAAAGCTAAGGCAACTAATAAAATAATTATCAAGATCTTAAGCAATATTTTTTCAAAGCATGGGGTCGATTGGAATAATAAGATTTTTTATGCTATATGGGCATATCATACAAGTTTCATACACCAACAAAAACCATGAATTATTCTCTTGTTTATAGAATATAAGATGTCTCCCTCTCAATATTGAAATACCTTTTTTATGGGTGTCATTTAAGATATTATCCAAGATAATGTATATCACAAAAAATATATACATCATGTAGAAGTGCTTGATAAAAAATGAATATAAGTTCTTAAACATTTAAAAGTTATCAAACATGGATTAAAAGAGAAAAAAAAAAATCATGATTGAAAGTTTCATGTTGGTGATATTATTATTAAATTAAAAAAAAAAAAATACCAATGCTGATAAGGAGAAAAAAAAGAAATTCAAGCCAAATTAGTTGGGGTCATTTATAACACCCCCCTTAGGGACACACTCCTTAGTCGATCATTTATTCATATTGTGCATTAGATTAATTCTTATACTTCCTTGTGTGTATGTTTGTACACATTAGCCAATTAGTTAGGATTATATGAATTAAGTAGTTAGATTATTTTTCTAGCAGAGTTTTAATGTTTATATACTTTAAGTATATGTATAACAAGAATATAATATTATCATAATCATATAGATAAAATAAATTATTTATTTTATTTTATAAATGTGGGTAAATTTTAATGAGATTAATTAGATGATTCACAACAATAGAATTATATATCATAGAATTAAGAGCAGAATAAACAAATCCATGATAACAATCATCGAAAGAGTAGAATACTTGAATATTATGACTGAGCCACTTCGAGGGGGAAAACACAAAATAATGCAATAACAATAGAATTTTAAATATGATGATAAAATACTAACCAATACATCCTATATATACTCTACTTATCCAAGGTTATTCCATAGGATGACCATACTAAGAACATAAAGAAATGCAACAAGATACTATGAAAGTGTGTAAGCCAAGAGTCAGCCACACATATCCATAGATGCACTATAGGTTAATGGTGTATCATGACCCTCCCATTCAAAATAATGTTTTCCTCAATGTTAAATCAATCTAGGATATTTTTTCAGGAATGCTTTATCTTCCCATGTTGCATCTTCAGAATGCAAATTATTCCATTTGATCAAATAATCAATGGCTCTAGTCCATAGTTACTTATTGCATATGCGAAATATCTCTTTAGGATATATAATGAATCAAACTTATTAATATAATTTAGGTAACTCAATTTGAGTTGAAACTCTATGTACAATTACTTTATTTAGGCAAGATACATGGAATACTAGATGTATATGAGTGGATGGAGGTAATTTTATCTTATAAGCCACACTACCAATTTTCTGTAAGATATGATAAGGGACATAATACTTAGGTGAATTTTGTTTTTATAATTTTTCTATTTATTTAGATAAATATGATTATATGGATAAAAACACATAAAGACCCAATCACCTATGAAAAATATCACTTGTTGCGGTATTGATTTGCGTGTTACTTCATTTTGTTTTGTGTCATTTTTATATTTTCTTGTAAACTGACTAGCACCTCATGTTGATGGTGAATGTTTTCCTCAACAACTAAAACCTTATGATTCACTATCAAATATAAAGTGATGTATGGGGAGTGATACCCATAAAATGCCAAAAAGGGAGACATATTTGAAGAAGTGTGAAAATAAGTGTTATACTGCCATTCAGCAAGTGATAGCCAATGAACCCATTTATCCTATTTATTAGAAATAAAATAATGAAGATACACTTATAGACATTTATTTAATACTTTTATTTATCCATTAGATTGAGGATGATAGGCTGATATATAAGACAAATGGGTTCTCAAACATGTAAATAATTTAATCCAAAAATTACTAGTAAATATGGGATCTCGATCACTTAAAATGATCTTTGGAGTACCATGAAATTTTTGAATGGTATTGAGAAAAGTAAAAGCTACTATACTACCAATAAATGGTTGTGATAAGGAAAAAAATTAAGCATACTTGGTGAGTTGATCCATAACTACCATGATAAAATTTTTATCCTCAGACTATGGTAACCCTATAATGAAATCCATGGAAACTTCCTCCCAATGTTAGGGGTATGGATAAAGGATATAAAATACATGGGGTCTTAATGGTTTCAATTTTTTTTTTGACATATCATGAATTTAGACACATATTTCTAGACCTCCCCTTGAGTTCTTCCCAAAATAAATCTTGCTTGATTCTATGTTATATTTTCAAAAATTTGGAATGACCTTTAAGTGGAGAGGCACGAAGTTCCTAAAGAATTTTATGTTTGAGAAGATAATGCTTACATAGGTATAATATATATTTATACCATAATGTGTTCCCATTCCATTTATTTTTTTCAAATTCATTATAACCCTACTAAATATTTAGAATCAAATAATTGGTATCACTACCATTCTCCCATTCATATCTTGCTTCCTCTAGCCAATCTACCTGCCATATGGTCACGATGCATAATTATTCTTCAACTAATCCATCCCATCAGGAAAGGGAATATATCATTACATTATATTTTCCTTTATTATACACTATTTGAAAATAATATCCTAAAATTTTAGTTTCCCATTTTTGTTATTCTTCAGATGACAATCGTTGTTCCAAAAAATGTTTGAGGCTATCATTTTAGTCTTACCTAAAATGATTAGTCTTACCTAAATTTTTTTGAAGGGAATTTCCAAAAGAAATGACCCTTCAAAATTTTTTTGAAGGGTGACCTTTGGGGAAAAATCCCTTTGGAAAAAATATGAAGGGTAACTTGGAAGAATGGGCCAAAAAGTGACCCTTCAAGAAAATTCTCGAAGGGAACTTGGACAAAAAATGTCCCTTCAAAAAGATTCAAGGGGAATTCAAGAAAATACTAAGGAAAAAGTGCCCTTTAAAAAATTTCTAAAGGGAGACTTGGGCAAAAAGTGCCCTTCAAAAAAGTTTTGAAGGGACACTTAGATGAAAAAGTGCCCTTCAGGAATTTTTCAAAGGGTCACTTGGACAAAAAAGTGCCCTTTAGAAATATTTTGAAGGGACACTTGGGGGAAAACAAGGTAAGTGAAGTGCCTTAAGAAAATTACAAAGGGCACTTCGAAGGGAAGTGGCCCTTCAGAAATTTTTTGAAGGGTACTTCGAGGCTAAGACAAAAAAGGGGCTAAGGCAAAACAAAGCAAAGGGGAAAAATAATAAGGAAAAAAAACAAGGATGAAGGGAAAAAACTATAGACTCTACAAGAAAACAATGAAGGGAAAACAAAACAAGGAAAGACCAAAATAGCAAAGGCTTAAACACAATAAATGAGTAAGGAAGAATGAAAACCAATTGAAGAGGAAACACAAACTGGTTATGTAGAAAAAGGGACAACATTAATGATTGAGGGAAGTGTTTTAGGATACCACATTTAAACTATATGAATCAAAGTATACTTTTCTATGATTAAGATAACCAAAGACATACCCACACCATATAATCCAAGATATGTCATAATTTTTCTAGGACATGTTAGCTATTATAGAATATTCATCAATAATTTTAGCCAAAAGGAAACACCATTATTTGTTTTGATTTATAAAGATGATAATTTTGTTTAGACTAACGAATATCATGAAAATTTTTAGTAAATAAAATATTTACTCACAAAAATTCCCATACTCATAGGACTTGATTGGAAAAAACCTTTTCATATCTATATAGATGTATTGGACATTGCATTTAGAGCTATCCTTGGATAGCAAGAGAAATCTCTGAGCTATGTCATATACTTCATAAATAAGAATCTCCATTGGGTGGAACTCAACTACATAGTAACTTAGAAGAATTTCTTGTTGTCATTTATGCCATCAACAAATTTAGACAATAAATTATTGGATATCAAGTCCTCATTCACACTAATTATGAAATAATTAGGTATTTAATGAACAAGTCTACAATAATAGGTAGAATAATTAGATGGTTTATTTTTCTAAAAGAATTTGACATCACCATTGTGGATAGACTAGGTAAAGATAATGTAGTTTCAAAAAAATTATCTTAGCTACAATCTAATGAGTAGATCTCTATTGTTGATGATTATTTTCTAGATGAACATATTTTTGCAATGACCACTAAAACACCTTAGTTTTTAGATATTTCTAAATATTTAGCTATAGGATACCTTACAAGACATTTTTCACCAAGGGAAAGGAGACACTTAATCCTAAAAAGTAGATATTACTCATGGATATAAGGATATATTTTTATTACTAGACTAGATTTAGTTATGAAGAGATGTATCTGAGAGGATGAGGTATTTGACATTCTCAAAGCCTATCATGATGAACCCTATGGGAGTATTTTTTCTACCAAAAGAACTATTGTCAAGATCCTCACTACTAGATATTATTGGCCTACACTACACAAGGATTCCATGATGTATACTTGTAAGTGTGATCCATGTCAATGTGTGTGAAAACCCACATGTTCAGATGAGATGCCATTATAACCTCAACTAGCTATAGAGCCTTTTGATAAGTGGGGCCTTGAATATGTAGGCCCCATATATCCTAAATATAATAAGGAGTACATATTGTTTTGTACTAATTATGTCACTAAGTGGATTAAGGTGAAAGACTTAACCCATGCCAAAGATGAAAAGGTGGAAGAATTTATGTATGAAGAGATATTCACTCATTATGAGGTGCCAAGAAAAAATGTCATAGATCAAGGACCATAATTTACATTAGATATCATAACTACTTTGGTCAAAGAGTATGAAATCAGATATAAGAAGTCCAATCCCTACGACCCTCAATCCAATGGATAGGTGGAAGTCAAAAATAGGGAAGTATAAAATATTATTACTAAGATAGTTAATGTACATAGGAAAGATTAGGAAACACATATTCATGAATTTGTATGGGCTTATAATATTATATGGAAGACCATAACTAGATTCACCCCTTATGAGTTGTTCTATGGTAAGAAGCCTCTTTTGATAATTGAGTTTGATCATAAAACATTAAGAACAACACGTGAATTAGGACTAGACCTATCATATGCTCAATAAGATAGAATATTGAAATTAAATTCTCTAGATGGACTTCAAAAGAAGGTCCTCTATCATACTAAAGTTCTGAAATAATAATGAATTAGATGGCATGATAAACACATCAAGACTCAAGTATTTCAGTCCAAGGGATTGGGCTTTACTCTTTGATTCCAAATACAAAGATCATAAGGTTAAGCTCAAAATTAGATGGCTTGGGCCATATGAATTAGATAATTTTTTTGACAATAGATCTATTAAATTATAGACAATTGACCTAGTTCACTTCTATCTACTAGTCAATGTCCATTGACTCAAATTTTACAAGAAGCCCTTTTCTAAAGAAACTTTTACTCACCAACTTCTTAATGAACATAAACTCTCTCTCTCTCTCTCTCTCTCTCTAAACATCAAAATGACATTGTTCCTACAATATAAGGGTATTCATTTGAATCCTTCTTTATGACCTACCAGGAATAAACTAGGTTCTTGCATCGAGTACCACCAAGTAATATGGTGAGGTAAAAACTAAATAAAATTATGATTGATCTACTATCCTTATTGAATTGGTGATAACTAGAAGACATAAAAAAATATTTAGAAATGAAATCATTTGGGAATTACTAATGGCTATTAGTTAGAAAACCAATTTTATGGCTAGATAAGATCAATATAAAATAAACATTAAGGGAAAATTAGGTTGTTGACATAAAAAAAAAAAGAATCCAAAGTAATAATAATTTAATTTGGCTCACAATCCTCACAAAGGTGTTATGGATACTACATGATCAATTTCTATCACTACAAGATCAATTTTTATTGCTACAAGATAGAAATTGATATACTCCAACACACTCTACCCTCCTAAAAGCTATTGTAGTGGGTTTCATGGTCTATTTCTTGTATCTAATAACATTTTGACTTGAATTATTTATGAAGTATTTACAAAAGCATGTTTCAAATTGCTTATTTTAGCCAAAGATGATAAGTATATATATGAGCCTAACTATTATCAGTTGCTACAAGATTATATACCTATTTCTCCTAGGAGTGAGTAGACACACAAGCTAATTGCTATGTCACTTTGTGCACCTTCTATATTTTACACTCCTTAGGGAATTATATCTTACTTCCTATAGGTATACTACATTATACCATAATAGTGCACCATATATCTTCCTTAACCACTTGAATCAACCTTCAACTGGTTACCATCATCCTATATTATCATCAACCATCCATAATTATTTCCACTTCAATAATCCACGTATCTTCAAACATCACATACTCATTACCTAGTGGAATAATGCCATCATATATGATCACTCTTTCTAACCACACATAAAATAACTAATCATAGTGACTAAAGGTATTCATGTTACTTTTTCTAAAGCATTTACTGTAATTATTCTTTGTATGTAGTAATTATGCTATCATTATGAATTAATTGATTTTTATTTTATGAGAACCCCTATAGTAATCATTTTTACCTATGTTATCCATAAAAAATATGTCAAATCATTCTTACCACCAAAATATCCCATCTCACTCTATCCCATCCAATTTATCTCACATGTTGTGATCTTACATCACACATGGATGAGTGATACAAATTTTGTGGGGTAATTTATTTAATGATAAATCTAATATTTCAAAAACCACCTCTAGCTATAGGATGCTAATATTTAATTCCTAAAAATGCAAATGGTTGTAAAACCATGTGCTATCCTTTTTGCCTACCTAAGTCTAGTAACTGCATTGACATTTCTACCCACCAAAATTCTAATTTAGTAGGTTACTATGAAAAACTTGATAATCATGGGTGGAAAATATGTAAGAAATGAACCTATAAATATTAAACCTCTATTAGACCATCTAGATGTCATGAAAATATTTCAAAATATAGGGTGGTTGGCATATTTAAAAAAATAACTAGTTTTGACTAGATTATAGTCGAGTAATTCACCAATTTATTAGATAATAATTTGGATACTATAATAGGTATATAAATTAAGATTACAAAGACACTTATTATTAGGGTAACTAGGTTACCTTATGATGGATATTTATGGAAATAAAAACTTGACACAATAGAATAAAGGCAATTTTTTCCAAGGAAATGAGCATGTAACATCTTCCAAGCAAGGCACTAATAGGCTATCATTACCATAGGTATGGGATAGAGGAACTATTTTTATTGTAAGAGATTTTACCTATGAAGGAAGATATTTTATGCTATATGGAACTGATTTCAAGTACTTAAATTATTTGAGGCATGATATTAGGATAAATGTTCCTAATTTTGTATTTAACATGGCAAGAAGAATGGATGTTGAATACCAAAAAGGAAATCTAAAATTGATTACTCACCATTGTTTGATTCAACTAATAGTCTAAGATTGCCTTAGTATAAATACAACCAACCTAAGTTGGGAAGATTTTCTAAAAATTACTACAATAACATAAACTGAATAAGAATGAGGTAATGAGGTTAAATAAGAACTAGAAGAAGAAAAAGAGTTGGAGGAGGTAGAAGAAGATTTTAAAGAGGATGCAAAATAAGAGATTGAAAAGGAAGTAAAATAATTATTTGAGGAAGAAGCAAAAGATGAGGAATAATTTAAAGAATAAGAAAGGGAAGATAGACCCTTAGAGATAAATATAGAGATGCCCCTTGTACAAGAAGATACAAACACACAAGAACCTGTAACTACATAGGAACCTACAACCACACAAGAATTTGCATTAGAATCTTCAAAAGGTGATGAGTCTACAAGGAGAAAAATAAAATTTATCCTTCAATCCTATTCATCAGATGAGTTAGGAGAGTAAGTTTACTCAAAAAATATATCTCATAAAAAGACAAAGCAAACACAAATATTCAGAAGAATATCTCATAGTTTGAAGGGATAATGGAATAATAAGCCAATATCTAGAACCCATACTATAATTCATATTAGTGAAGATCCTCTAAAGAAGCTAATGTACCATTATCTATTAAATTATTACCTTCTACCTTAGAAGATACATAGATAAATTATGAATGATACTCAGTGTAGGAGTAAATGCATTTAAATAGTCAATAAGAGCAACCAAAAAAAGGTATAAAAGAGGAACATAAAGGAAAAAACTAAGGATGTAGTACTTGTAACATCACTATAACAAGAATTCATGACTCTAGATTTGGAATTATAAGAAATCAAGCTATTGAGGAAGAAACTAAAAAATCAAGGACGTCATGTGTTAAATAAATTAGCACTAGTTGCATTGTAGCTAAAGGAACTAGTTGCCATAATTGAGGCCCAACTTGTGGAGCATGATCACTCAACACTAGTGGTCCATGACCAACCTGTAACCAAGGCATTTGTTTCTACTTTGATTTAAATAAAAAAATATAATGCACCATTTGCTCTTTATGCTAACATGAACCAGTATATAGAGGAATGGGTTTGAGGTTTTAAACAATTGAAAAATGAAAATGATGTACTAAGAAGAAAAGCTCAGATTGATGAATAACAAATGATGAAATTGAATGATAATATTGAATAAATGGTTAAATTGACAAAACAACTCATCAATTGTAGACCTCCTAATAGATTATACTCTGTATATCTATAGGAACAATGGCTAAATTTAAATTTATGAGACTCTATTGTGATATCCCTTATCAAACATTAGATTTCAAAGATTTATTTGATATATATAATAATATCCCAAATGAGACATAAAACCAATTATGTGAGTTTTACATTCACAATTATGATGTACCCCATGATCAGGATTGGAATCCTAACTTATATGTAGGGGAAGTTTTATTAAAATCAATTTCTTATTATATGGTCAATGAATGTAATATAGGACAAGAAATGGTAGATTAAAAATAGATAGATTAAGAGACTGCAATGATAATTAAGGGAGAATCTAGAATTCTTGAGGGCATTATTCAAGATTATGTTCACTTGATGAAATTCAAGGAATAGTAGTCAGAAGCACATAATTTATTCTTAGAGCTGAGATCTTCTATAGGGGTAGAATCTTGTAGATCCTACATAATTATATGGGGAGATCTCATTGTATAATTGAAGAATAGGGATCCATAATCACTTTTTAACTTAACAAATTTTGACAAAATAAACACAAACATCAAAATTTCAAGGAAGAAATGGACAAATTTGTTGGCCATTATGTTCTAACATCCTCTATTCTAGTATCCTATACAAGATCGAGAAGGTAATATATCATTATATAAGGACAATGAAAACAATATATCGAAAAGGTATGAAGAAAATCAAGGCTTTTATGGTGAAATATATAGTGGTTCTTGAGAACCACTAGACTTTAGATTTGTATGTGCAATGGAAATTCAAATGATAGTTACTTAAGGATGAGAAATAGATTAAGTAGGGGGTGTGATGAACCCCATAAGTGTCATGTTTTGAACACCCATTTCTTATCCATAACCTTTCCTAGTATGTGATTTTTGAGATTATCCCTTGTATATTCATACTCAAACAAGTCTAATACATGATAGATATATTACTATATTTCATATACTAATGAGATTATATTTTATTATTAAAGTAATTATGATTATATTTTGTTATATGATTATTTATTATAACATATATTTGAGAAAGTTCAAATACAAAACATGCATATTATTTGAAGCAACACGATTCAATACAACCTCCAACCAAAAGATCCTATTCAAATGCATCCTAAAGCTGAAGGATCCTATGTTAGCATATCATGTAGCCAATGAGAAGACATAATAGTAATATGAAGATCATAACTACTAGTTCAAACTGACATAATAATTAATGACCTACAAAAATCCTATGGTTGTTAAAAATGAATAAAGTTAAAACTTGCCTATGATGCTACTCCCTGTCAACTACTCAAGGTTATAAAAATATTTGATTACAAGACCAATTATATTAGGATATATTTAACTAAATTTGGTTTTAAATAACTTAAAATACTCAATGAGTTTTATTAGGCAAATTTTAAACCTTGAAAACCAATATTTGTTCCTATAGTTGAATGATCTCATTGAAGCAATGTTTTGTTTGTATTACTAGTTAGGCCATAAATGTAAACCACCATATCTAGTGTAAATATAATATGGCATAAATGTGGGAATTACTTATAAATTTATCTTGAGATTAAGAGTGTGTAGAATATAGAAAAAAATCTAGAAAGATTTATTGTAATCTACTATAGGAATATTTGATTGCTACATTATTTAAAGAAGATAACATTTTGAGTTAATTGAGTTTTTTGTTAAGAAGAAGATCAAAGCTCAAGGATGAGAGAGGAGGCCCCCCAAAGAATACTTGTAGTAAAAATATAAATCATTAGTAGAATTAAGTAATTTAAAAAAAAAAAAAATAATTATGTGTTAATATTTTATATGTGTGTGTGAACAAGTACATTTAATTTGTGTATTTCAAAATAGTCTTAGGGAAGCTTCTAATTCAATTAATTTATTTAGTTAATTTATTTCTTGAAAGTTTAAATATTTTATAAGCACCTTTGTTTCATGTAATTCCTTTCCATAAGTTCAACAAGAGTCAAATTAGAAGATTCAGTGTGCACATATAGTGAATTCATCTTATCAATCTTATACCCTTGGGTTGAAAATTAATTATATAGTTGATTTAGGTTACTAGTAGCTACCCTAGCCTGTGTCTCAAGTTTCATGCATTATGTTAGTTAACTGGTAGGTAAAAATATTGCTTATCATGCCTTCTCCTTTTTCCCCTATAGAAAACATAGTATATCAAAAGTATTCAAAATATAAAAAGTTGTAGACAACTTATTTTGGTAAAATCCTTATTATTATAACCATTAATCTATATTCAAAAAATCCTTATTATTATAATGTTTTAAATGTGATTTTTTGAATATAGATTAATGGTTGAAATTAGGTACATATTTTCTCTTTTTCTCAAGTTTTTTATTTTATTTTCTTATTCATGTGGTCTTATGCTTCTCTTTTTATTTTGTTTTCTCTCTCCTCTATGTTTTTTTATATACATGGAGGTTTTTATCCTATCTTTTCCTCTTCTTTTTCTATGTTGACCATAATTGATGGTCATTGATTCTATTCACTTTTCCTATGTGGGCCCTTTTTACCTTATTCCTCTTATTTACCATTATGGGGACCCATGTTTGTTGATTTTTTCCTTTCTTGTGTTAGATTGTGTGTCAATAGATCCTTAATTTAAATTTGAGAAGCATACATATATACAAATAATTCTAAATCATTTCACTAAGAAATGATGACAAGTATCAAGGAATTCATCATGTTTTAAGTGAATTTTAAAGATTATATTATGATCTTCAAGTATTTAAAGTGATTTAAAAGGTTTTTATTTCTACATATTTATACAAAAAACGTGTAAGTGAAGATCAAGTATCTACATTTGATTATTTAGGGAATGGAGGTGAATTTATTTCTCTCACTTGGGATAGGAACACTCATAATCACTAGAACTAATTTAATCCCTAATTATTTGGTCCTTGGATGTGTTGTTAGATCTTAAGGAATGATTAAGGTTACTTTAAGAGGAGATAAAATTCTAACATTTTTTTTGTACTAATACATAAATTTGAGAAAGTCATGTATGCATCTGATTTAGATGAAGGCTACTAGAATATTTTAGACAACAAAGTACAATAGTACCATAAGTGTAGTAGGATTCCAAAATAAGTATAAATCTACCATAATTAGTCATAAGATTTTGGTATGATCATAATTGGTGGTGGTCAATTATGGTCATCTACAAAAGACAGTCTCATTTATATATTTAGGTTTGCACAACTCCATAGCTTTCCTATCTATATTTCTAGCAACTATCAAAACCAAAGTGAATTAATTTCACTTATTTATCCTTCTCATTATCTTTCCATTAATTTATATTTATTTTTTTATAATTAATTACACCTATAATCCCCCCTTGGACCTAGGTAGATAGGAATTTACAACATTTTGCTTGATTTTCCTTGTGCCATTATTTTGCTTAATTGGTTTAGTGTTTTGAAAAACATATCCCTTTTCGTTAAGGGCCCAAATTTTATAATATTTGATTGTTTTAGGGTTTCCATCAGACCCTTACCTTGTATATGCCTTATCACTAGGATTACCTTTGCTTATACCACGTCAACTTTGCTAAGATATGGTATACTTCTTGTTGGTTGCTTATGTATGTGTTTGTGTTTATTACCTTTTCTCATAGGTAGATTAATTTTTTATATAGAATTTATTTTTATGATAAAATACACATGGAGTTTTTATATCTTTTACATGTTATTATGTTTGATGACATGGTTTTTGTGTAAATGGTTTAATGTTTCCATGCTTCTTCATTGCATATATCATAGAGTACTAGCATATGTCTTAAAACATGACAGGGTTGCATGTGATAGTGATGTTTTATTTATTTATTCACTTATAATTTACACCTTTATTATTTTTCCTTCTAGAAATATTGTATGGCTCAATGTATAATGATTTCATATGAGGTAGATGTTGTATAACCTTAAAGGGGTAAAGCATATAATGTTTCTATTCCTCCTCTTTCTTATTATTTTATTAGAATTTGGAATTAATTGGTTTATTAAATTTAATTAATATAAAATGAATTTAAGGGTATAACATGACATAAATAACTTGTAACTAGTAGAATTAAAGCTAAGTATTGAAATGGACAAAAGCAAAAATGAATGAAAGAAGATAACTATGAAAAACACAAGAAGTCTTAGCTAATTTTTGCATGTTAGGTTGAATATGTGTCACTCAAATATGATTGGAGATAATTAAATTAGATTGCTTTTATGCATGAAAGTAAAAATAAAAAAATTTATTGTTCTAGGTTAGAAATGAATAGAAATAGTTAGGATGACTACCATTACTATCCTCTATAGGTCAATTTTAACTTAAGATAAAATAATAAAATTATGACATAATATATTACACCTACTTGAAATACACTTATATTTATAATTTTGACCTTTAGATATGTGTAGATGACCTTAAATTGACCACTTTAAGGTTAAAACCACACTATGGTTTGTGATAGCTTAAAACTTGCAAAAAGAAATAGGGGAGTGTAATGTCTTGAGATGACCTCAATTATCCCTATGATGATTGAAAATTGATTATGTATTTAATAATAAAAAGAGATAATTTAATCCCATGCATATCTCCCACCTATAGTGCTTAGTGAGATAATACTCCTTTACTACATGTATGCATATAAAGATGGATTAATGCTTAGTGAGATAGTGCTCCTTTACTACATGTATGCATATAGAGATGGATTGAATACTTGATAATGATTTTATTGACTCAAATAGAATAGGCTTGTAACTTGGATAAGGGATGATTCAAGTTTTTATAATCAGATTTGGAAATAATTGTAAATATTTACTCAGTGTGTAATAGTATAAGTGTGCCCAAATACTGAAATTACAAAGTAGTAAAATAGGTAGATTTGATGTGTTTTTATAGAAATCCAAAAGGGTAAAACCTTACGCTAATTATCCTAAAAATACAAACCAATATGTAAGGGAGGGTTTATATTTGAAAAAGACCTATTGTTGGGGTAAAGGGTAGGATTGATTGTTGATACCAATCCATGCGGGTTGATTATGGCCTAGAAGGGTAATGTTTGAAATTTAGAATTTGACATGTCTGTATATATGATTAGAGAGGTTTTTAGTAATTTAAAATATTTATATAGGTGTAAACAAAACATTATAAGGGATGGGTCTATAAAATTACTTAAGATAGAGTGAGGTGGTGAAATAAAATTAATTTATGTGCTCAAGTAAATTAAAATAAAAGTGGCCTAAAACTGATGTAATAAGTATTGATGACCAGATTTAAGCATCTACATTTCTCAGCTTCAAGGTAGGGTAAACCAAAACACCCATCCTAACCTTCCTCAAGATCCTACTATTATGGTATAAGTGGATAAAGATTATAATATTATTAATCAACTTAAAAATACCCATGCAAAATCTCTATCCTAGAATTGCTTGAAAGGTCAAAAATTCATAAGGATATCCTTTATGATACCTTGTGTGATGCTAACTTAACACAAGATATTGAACCAACTTACTTTGACTATATTATTATAACTTTTCAAGATAGTTATATCTTTTGATAAGGATGACTTACCTCCTAAAGAGACTATAGAACATCATTTACCCTTATGTATTCAAGTTATAATCTTTAATAAGGGAATAAAATGTGTTCTTCTATACAATGGCTCAAGATTGAACATTTGTACCAAATGTTTTCTTAATGAACTTGGACTTGATCATCATTCTCCTTTACCTTTGGATATGATTGTGAAATACATTAAAAATAAACCAAGTGGGATTTTAGGAACATCTACATTGAAGATTATTGTTGTGCCTCAAGGTATAGCCACAAAATGTCAAGTGATATCCAATAATACGAGCTATGATATTTTAGTTATCATGCCTTCAATTCATGACATGAATGTGGTTTTCCTCTATATTGTTGTAGACAAATAATTTTTGTACAAGGATTCTTATTACAATGTTTTTATTATTTTTTTGTGCATATGAATTATCAATTTGGATTAGGGGCTTATTGGTACTTGTTTGTGTGTTTTTGTTTCTCTTTCTTCTCTATGTGACCACATGGTCCTCTTTTATTTTGTTTATATTTATGAATTATTTAGTTTGTGAATATATGAAAGTTTTATCTATCATATTTTTTTATGCATTTATTTCTTTATAGATGAATTCATTAGTCCCTTTGATTATGCCTTTATTAGCTTTGATATCACATGAAATTTGTATTATTTGGTTTTATGTTCCCTTATAAAAAATTTCATGCCTTTTTTATGTTTAGATTTATGTGTCATCATTTTTTATTTTCTTAGAATACACCATTTGGTATTTAATTCAAATATGAGAAGTCTATTGATGCCTTAATATGTTTCACATGTGCTTAGAGTATTTAAAGAACACTTCTCATTTTAGAATTTAGAGAATTCAATGCATGAGTTATAGGTTATGATAATCCTATAATCCATTGATGAATAGAGGTAAAGTAAGTGGAATATTTCATAATAATTATAAATTTTGGTGGTTAGGAGCCACCTTGGCCTATATATTTGCAAAGAATGAAGTAATCTTAGATAATATTAGTGAATTATGATCAAATCTGATCTAAAGACTAATCTACGATGAATAATTACAATGGTAATTAAGCTAGAGTGATTTGGTTAAAAAAGAAGAAAAGGAAAGGGTAAGGCAAAAAGGGATGTTGTTGATATTCATCCCAAACATTATGACAAAGTTCAAATGTCCTCCATACATGTACTTAACCAATGTATAATATGAAATAGCATGAGCTCAAATCTTACTACACATCAAGAAAACATCTAAAGAATGAGAAGATTGCAAATAAGAAATAAGTTCACTTTAAATATTTGCCCTATAAATAAATAACATTATCCCAAATGTATGAAGAGTAAAGGAAATGAAATAAACTAGAGAAATTTTAGTCAACCTAGAATTAGCACAAGCTAACAAATCTACAATTAAAAATTTCACACCAAGATTTCATAAAAACTATTCAAATCTAGAAATGAGAATAATCAAGTGAGAGAGAAACCATAATAATAAATGACACAAATAATATGGACAATCTTTGTATAATTTTTCTCTTACATTAATTACTCAAAGTTTACACAATTTTTTGGTTAAAAAACTCCCTCCTCTTTACAATTGACAATGCTCCTTTTATAAGGTGTAAGGAAGCATGTCAGTTAGTCATATCCAATCATAAAAATATAAGTGTAGGGATAGTTTTCCTTTCCAAAAATATTCTATAAATACACTAGAACTTCCCAATGAACTAATCTATAGGCAGTGTGTTTTACAAATAGCATATGCCTTCACAAACAAAATTTTGACTTCAAAATGTTATACAATGCTAGTTACAAAAAGAATATTCTTATTTCACTTAATATTTGGGACCCCTATGCTACTAAAATATCTTCATGGTTCTTTGTAATTTTATTAGCCCAAGGTAATCTCCTTCACATTACTAGGTCCATAAGTTCTCTAATTCAGCACATTGCACCCTTGTGGCTCTAATGTGGCATCTCCATGGCATCTTGCTCATCATTGTAAAAAATATGATCATTACCTTTAGAAATAAAACTTTTATCTCACACTGTCTGATTTATTTTCATAGATCAACATAGCCCATAGATATTTAGATCCAAAAAAAATCTTTAATTTGACATCCATGTGACCGTCATTTGACATCCACATAGATGTCTTTGATAGATGCACAACTATCAATTTTAAGAACTTCCTCAGGGTTATCTATTACCTTAAATTTTATGCCATGTGATTATTAATTAACATCTACATGAATGTCATTGATAGGCACATGATCATCAATTTTAAACACATCTTTGGAATTGTTCATTGAGATTACCATTTGTCACTTCTTAGTTCATCCTATTTCTTTTATATGCCATGTGGTGACTTCTCAGTGCTTTTATGCTATTTTTACTAGGCTATCACACATCATTTGATCTCTATACTAGGCTCCTATGATGGTGACACTTATCACCCCTAAAAAACTCCATAAAAACTTTGACATTCCAATGTTGCATGCATCATTCAATCAACTATACTAGGATCACATGAACCATAGATCGTGAGAACATGCTCAAGATTTAACTCTTTGGTTGAGGCCTGACTTTTCAAAGCTTGTCACACTCTATTAGATCCATCTCATCTGAGTGAACATGGATCACTGATCTAGGCCCATCTCATGCCATCTAATTAACTTTCCCTGAATAAATGCATGTCATTGATCCTGTGAACAAGCATAGTGTTTAAGTTAGGACTTAGAGATATACATAACTTAGGACAAAATCTTAAGACTAAGGTCTTGTTTATGTTAATAAACATGAATGGGACTTTAGAACTTAGATTTTAGTCCAGGTTATAACCAAAGGACCATGAATATAATAAAGACATAGCATAAAGTATTAGCTAAGGTTTTTATCATAATAATAAATATGATAATCCTTAAGATAGACTTTAGGCTAAGCCTTTTGATAAAGGGACCATGTATTTATTTAGACCAAGATAGGATTTTTAGCCTAAGGTTTGGTTGTGTTTAAAAACATGACCAATAATTATGATAAAAATTAAATTAAGTCCATGGTATGATAATTGTTTCCATGTAAGTTTGAATTCAATTTAAAAGGGGACCCAGGTTAAAACATTAGGCACAAATTAAACATATATTCAACTAATCTTGAACCAATGGCAAATAAAGATCAGCTTAAACATTAAACATGCTTATTCCCAAATGATATTCCATTGATCTTGCAACACCAATAATAAATTTTAGAGACATTAGAAAGGGGTGAAGCCATGATCATCCCAAAAATATGTCCATTAATCCAAGCAAGATTGGTTCTTGTAGACAATAGGAAATATTGAAGTTAAGGCATGGGAATAATAAGAACTTAAGTTAAATCCTCATATTAATGTTCTTATTTTGTATTGATAAATAAGGCTTCAATCCAAATTCTTAGGCTAAGGTTTAAAAAATATTAAAATGACCTCAACACAAAAGATTCCAATGAAATCAATGTCTCTGAGAAATTATCTTAGGCAAATTATTTTGGGGAAATTGTTTTGAAGACCAATTTTGCTAAACAAAACATCTAAAGCAATTGTCCCATGGGGTCTATGTCATCAAATAAAATGCTTGGGACAAAAATTCCCCAAGTAATTATTCAGGTTAAAAAGGGCCCTAAAGGATCATTTCAAAGAAGTTGAAGGGTACTTAAAAAAATCTGAAGGGAAATTTCAAAAGTTCTGAAGGATCATTCTTTCAAGGAAATTGTCTAGGATAAAATGTTTGACACATTTCCCTCAAAAGACTAATTATTACAGAACAACAATTCTAAAGGGAAATATTGAAGGGAAAAGGTCCATTTTGAAAATTTTGAAGGATAAATTTCACAAAGGCCAAAGGGTATGTCTTTGGGGTCATTGTTTCAGGGTTTTTACATCAAATAAAATGGATGATGAAATTTTTTTGAAGGGTATGTTCAAAATCTTGAAGGGTCATTAAAAAAAACCCAAAGGGTATGTTCCCTTCAAAAAAATACTAAAGGGTACATTTGAAATTTATGAAGGATAATTATATTAAGGAAAAGGGATCTTTAAAAAAAGGTCAAAGGGTAATTTCAAAAATCTTGAAAGGTATGTCTCAGGAAAATTGCTATAGGAAAGATGTTTCAAGATTTTTATGTTGGAAAAAATGTTTGAAAGAATAATACAAAAGGTTCACTAAAAAATTCCTAAGGATTAAAAAATAATAAGAATTAAACAAATATGTTGAAGGGTAAATGCAAAAAGGCTGAAGGGCAATTTTGTCAGGCAAAATGCCTGATAGAATAAGTCTATGGGGAAATTTTTTTGAACAAAATGTCTGAAATAATTATCCTAATATAGATAAGTCAAAAGGAATACTTTCAACATAGAACAATTTCATAAGTTCCAAAATAATTCCTAAACAAAAGCCTGAAAGTACTTGGACAAAGTATCCAAAATATAAATCTCAATAGTTAGAAACATAATAAAAAGACTTTGCATTTAGATTAAACCACATGAATAATATAAAGGTTTAAAATGGGGGATTAAGGAATTAAAAATACTTAAGTATTGATGTTTAGACTAAGGTTTGGTTATGTTGAAAGACATGACTAAGCCTTAGGAAATAAAAATAAACTAAGCCCATAGCATTATTTAAAATGTTCCCACGTAAAAAGTTCCCACCAAATTCAAATCAAGTACTTAGATTAAGGGTTTAGCTATTAAAATATGAATATAAAAAACAAAAGGTTATTAAAAAATCAAGTTAACACTAAAATAATGAAACCCAAGCATTGTTCATTGCAGGTAGACTTTATTGGATCTACAACCTGAAACACAAAGATCCAATGTTAGCACTTTAGATAAGGGCATACTAGAACCATGAAAAAATATGCTAACCAAACCAAGTGTGGGTGATCCTAAGATAAAAATAATGTGCAAACATGTTAATGATAATTTTATCAAGCAAATTTTCTATTTCAAGGCACAAATTTTCACAATTTGACACAAGGGTACCCATGTTTTAGAAATGGGGGTATGTTGACCTCAGAAAATGGTGACTTCTAGGGGGAACATAGTAATATGTCAAAATTTAGAGCCTCTAGTTCAAAAAAATAAATATATTACCTATTCCACTTGATAAGTACCATTATCAAGATTAGTTCAAGGTTAAAAACAAGTCTTGTGCCTATGGAATTAGGATCAAACATCAAAACCTAATCATGTAATGTGTGTGATTTGATTCCACTTACTATTTGCCATAGGATTTATGGAAAAAATTCTAGATTTTATGCCTTTAATCATTAAAATTAACTTATAACATGTTTGGATATTCATTAAGAACCATGCTTTAGCTTAGGTAAGGCTTGGCCATTGCTTTATTGCCAACCAATCATCCATAGCCTCAATAGATATACCTTTGGCTCCATTCAAGGCACTGTTCCATTTATAACTAGGCGTCCAATGCCTCAGTGGAGATTACCATAATCACCTTTTCTTGGAAAGCTTTTGATTTTGTAATAAGATCTTATTTTTGTATGTTTTAGATCATTTTGGCTTTTTAGCAAAGATTAGGAACTAGGTTAACCAGGTTTAGGGATTTGGTCAAATGTTTTATATTTATACAATCACTTATGGTTGTGACCTTTGTCCTAAATAAGGATATTTGTTAAGTGCAAGCATGAATGTGTCTTAATAATTCAAGATTTCATCCCATATGAGTAATTTTTCTTGAAACCAAGCTTAGATCAAAACAAGGTCTAAAACCTTATGAAACAACCAATCTATCCATTATTCCTTCCAAGTTTATATAACTATAACATTAAGATTT